>VDFB02317837.1:0-27135 GCA_007258455.2 Sequoia sempervirens | reverse complement strand
GAATTCCTCAATGGATTCATCTAACATGTCAAATTCATCACTACTAAAGGGCTTGAGGGATAAGCTAACTTTGAAAAAGAGATTTGACATAATCAAATAACTATGCTTTCTCCAAGGGTCTTGTTTGATGTTTTTGATGTTTTTCGTTTTTGTTTTTGTTTTTGTTTTCGAATGATTGCAAAATGTAAACTAACGTATCTAATGATGCAATAATATTGGAAATTAAAGAAAAATGAAAAAATATAATTCTATTTTTAACTGAAATATGCAAGAAATGCTTTTCCCAATGTTGAAAAATTTCACTAAATGAACAATAAATTGAATGCAAAAACAAACTGTTTTAGGAAACTACTTCTGAAGTTTGATAACAAAAACAAAAATGTAAACCAAAGACTAAAAAACACTCAGAATTTTTGCTGAGAAAATCTGCACAGGGGCTCATTTTCTCTATGGCGAACAGGTCCTGGATTAGGGTTTGTAAAATTTGGCTTTTGTTTTTCTAAGGTGATCTTATGTGTTTACTATTTCAGATCTATAATAGACAATTTTGTAATAGATTTTCCAAATTTTAGGCCTCTATATGCAATGTTGACTATGTTTGAATGATGAACAATGTGATGAAATTTAATGTGCAATATGAATCAAAATGATTATATGGTGATTTCAATGTTAACATTATGCAAAAAAAAACTCAAATTTAATGCAATTTTTCTAATTTTTAGTGATTTTAAGCAATGTAAACATGCAAATTTATCCCAAATGCAATGTTCACTAATGCAAGATTAAATAACCCTAAATTCAATGCAACTAATGCAAATCTAATGCAAACTATTGCAAAACTATGATCTAGGGTTGAAAGGACTCCAATTTTTAGAATTTTGTTGTATAAGGTCGGGTTCACCAAAATGAAATGAAGGAAAATAGGTGTGATAGAGTGTCCCAAAGTGGAAAGGTAGATCCAAAGAGGGACAAAGGGATCCTATCTTCCTTAATTCATTAGGAAATGAGATCCACATCAAACATTGACTAACAACCCTTAGGAGAGTCAACCTAAGATGTGAATATTCATATTTCCCTTTTTGTTAGGATGAGGCCTAGGTCAAGTAGTATTTTAGGGAGACAAGTTTGAAATAGAAAAAAAACTCTAAACCTAGATCCATAAAATGCAATGAAGATATTTATCATAAAATAGAAAGAAACAGTAGACTTTTTGGAAAAATTGAAGGTAATAAATGTTGTGCACCTATTAAAACTTATTATTTCTACAACACTAATAGGGACTCATTTTCCCTATGGCGAATGGGTCTTGGTAGACTTTTCTAGATGACTCTGAATAAAAAATTGTAGCTTATGAACTGTGAAAACTTGTTTCCTTTGTAACCCTAACAATGACTCATTCACCTTATGGGTGAATGGGTTCGAGTAGGCCCTTTTAGAAAACTTTGAATCTGAATTTGAAGTTCTAGACCTGTAATTCCTTCCTGTAACTTGAAATCCCTACTTTCAAATCCAGATCTAGTAATAATCTACAAAACAATTTTGATGTTTGTTGGTAGATAGGGATTTTCCTAATTCAAACCCCAATTTTGTTAAAATTAAACATTGATATTGAATAGAAATCTGAAACATGAGATGTGTGTGCAATCCTAACCTTAAGTGTGTCTAATATTAATATCTCTAGTGATGCAAATAAACCCTTGATGAATGGGAAAATGGATACCTCTTAGATATCAAACTTTTTCCACTCAATCATTCACTAATGTCTGAGGGGTCCCAATTGGATTGACTAAAAACCTCACAAGGTGAGCTAATTTGCAATTAGGAAGGACCTGGGAAGGGATTCTTTGAGTTATAAGGGGTTCACCACCAAGAAAATGCTTGGAAAAGAAAATGTTGGAAAACACGCGGTGATATGCAAGATGGCCTATAACTAGAAATGTAAGCTAAATTAAAGATGCAAATGATGAAATTATGCAATTCAGTACAATAGTATGTGTGCACCTAGGAAATCTGGAGATGTTGTGGGGATTCTAGAAATGTGAAGAAGTTGTCAAAATATGTTGTGGAGGACTAAGATGCCTAGAATGGCGTATTAGTCTCACTGTTATTTTTTGGGGCAAATATGGAGTCTTTGGATCTTGAAAAATCTCTGAAAAAATAGGTCTAGGAGGACTAAGACACCCAAGATGGCGTTTTAGTCCCATTCAAAAATTTTGGAATTTCTGAGTGTGGTCCTAAAGATCAAGATCTACACTTCATTCTTCACCAAGTCTTCAGATCTGAACCTGCAAAGAGACATGCAAAATTTAAAGGAATTTGGATTGATTGTATATGGGGGTCTGCCTTGGTCAAACCCCTTATTTGGTAATTAAACCTTGATGAAAAAGCATAAATCTGAAAATGGAAATGTGTGTGTCTAAGATTATGCAAGATTGAACATGGAGAAACTCTATTCAAATGTGTTAGAATAAGATTCCTAAGATGAAAATATAAATGACCTACAAAGGAGATCTCTAATCACCTCAACAAGTCACAAACATGAAATGTA
Source organism: Sequoia sempervirens (assembly GCA_007258455.2). Lineage (NCBI taxonomy): Eukaryota > Viridiplantae > Streptophyta > Pinopsida > Cupressales > Cupressaceae > Sequoia > Sequoia sempervirens. The sequence goes on along the minus strand of VDFB02317837.1, from coordinate 24,587 downwards.
CCTTCCTTAGGCAGAAAATAGAGCAATAATGGAAGATGGAGTCAATCAAGAAACAAGTCTTTAGGCTTGGATAAATGGCTAGTTGCATCTCCAACCTAGAATCTCTCATGATCCGCAATATCCATCCATTACTAATCCTTGGCAGTGCTAAATCTTGGCTTAGAAATAGACTTGAAAAACCTACCAAAAAACAATAGACGGTTGCTCCAAAGCTCTGAAACTTCCTTCAACTTTCTCAACTTTTGTCAACTTCTATCAAATTATGTTAAAATGGGGTATGAATCTTACTTTTATACGAATTCCTACCTAATAACCCATTTATTAGATCCCAAAGGCCAGCAAAAGATCAAATAAATTCAAATATAATTTTCATTTCCCATTCTTAATTCCCAAAAATAAAGCCCTTGGAACTAAGATGCCACCAATGGCATCTTGGTCCCACAAGGATTGATTTGCTAATTCAAAAGGTGGGTTACCAAGATTGATGGTTTCTTATGGGTTTTGGTCAAGTTTAAAGTTGCAATATGCCTCAAGATGCACAAAAAGGGGTCTTAGGGGCCCATAACAAGTGACCTAAAAGGAAAACAATGCAAGGGATGCTAAAATAGGTCCAAATTAAGTGTGAAAATGCAAAGGTATATGCATTTTTTTACACTACAACCCTACTCAAGTATGTTAGAATAGGATCCTAGAATGAAACATGAGTAATGCAAAATACCTACTTTAGGAGATCCCAAATCCCCTTAATAAGTCATAAACATGAATATACCTCTCTTTAGGCTTAAAATAGAATGATCATAGAAAATGGAATCACTTAGGAAATAATTCATTAGGCTTGGTTGAATCTCATAGTGCTTCTCCCAAAACCTAGAATAATCCATCATGATTCTCCATAGGCATCTATCATCACTTTTTCAATAATGCTTGATCTTTGACCACAAAATGAGCTTGAAGACCTGCAAAAACACTATAATGTTGCTCCAAGACTTCACTCTTACTTTCTCCTTGAATATGAATGCTTGATCTCATGAAATTTTTCTTAGATTCTTCTCTCTCTAGTTGAAACATAATGAAAAGAACCTTGTATTTATACATAACTTAAATTCCCAAAATTCAAATATCACAAGTCAACATTGAATTATGGAAATCAAAACATTAAAATATTTCCAAAAACTCATTTCAAAGAGGGGTTCTAGGTCTAAGTGAGGACCCATTTGTCATGTGGCGAATCGGGTGAATGAGTCTTAGGCCACTTACCTAGGACACACATCAGACAAGGTGAAATGTTATGTAAAAATAGGGTCCTAGGTCACCTACCTAGGATGCACACCTAAAATTAAGTGTTGTGTAATGACATTTATGAATGTCGGGTTTTATCCCTTGGAATTTACATTTAATTAGGCTTGGATTTGAATTAAAGGGGCCAATTAAGGAAAATTAACCTCAATTAATTAATTAAGCCCTAGATTATGTAAGGTATAGATACAATTTTACAACAATCTCAAATAAGGCATCATTAAGTCCACTTTATTTTAGAAGGCGCCCCAAACTTAATGTGAATAAGAAAACATATTACAACACTAAACTGGCATAACTAAGGGTGTCAGCTAAGCATGGGGTGGTTTACAATTCCTAAGTGAATGTGAATTTTAGCCGAAATCACATATTTTAGAAAATATAATGATTTAAGCCTCTTTTAAAAGTTCCCATTTTTAAGGGATTCCTAATTGAAGAGGGTTTGATCAAATCACCTTAGATCAAACCCCTTGGATAGAACCTCGCTAGTTTTAAACTATAAATCTATAAATGTGCGTCTCCTTTACACTTATCAAAATGTCATAAAAATCACTTTTGATTTAGATTTCTTTGGGGATCAAATGAATTCATTTAAAATTTATTTCAAATGATTATGGTGTTCCTCAGCACAAGCTATCCAACGAATATAATTTTAGTTTGTTTTGGTTTTGTTATGTATTTGTTTTTAAAGTTTTATTAAACATAGGTTTTTCATCGAAAATGAATTTCTTTGTTCTTAACATGTGGAAAAATACAAGATTATCAAAAAAAAAAAATGAAAAATATGAGTGCACCAGATATTGAAGTCCTTGATCCAATAAAAAAAAAAAAATTAAATTAAATTTTGACATCTACAAAAGTTACACAGCCAAGTATACAACAAGACTGTGGTTTGAATTGTAATTCGCTTGACTTGAAACTTTTATTAAGGAAAAAAATATTCAATAAAAAACTATCTAACCAAGTGGAAGCTAATCTAGATAATCGTAGAAGCTATAAATCTAAATTTGAAAGAATTAGAATTTTATCCCCCGTGGAAAACAAGCATAAGCACGCAGAGTCACTTTTAAAAATGTTGTTTTCTGAAAAAAATCAATTTTTCGTGGGAGATGGAAAAAGAAGTGCAATTTGATTCCAAAAATTTTGAAAAAAATATTTTTAGAATCTTCAGACAAAATTTGATGAGACTCTAGTTTGCACCATCTTCAAATTCCTCACAGTTTAGCTGCTATAGGTGCCCGAATGTGAAGATTTAGTTAAAAATAATAATTTCAAGTTGTCCGCTTAATAAAAACGAAACCACTCATTAAGTGGATCACCCCTATTTTTAATATTAATTATTCCCAAATTAAGTGTGAAAAAGGGATACTTTTTCTGACAAGCTACAGATATGAGACATTTTAATTAGGTAAATCACTAGATAAAGGTGATTTCCTCCAATGGAGCTCTAATTTATAAGATTGTTGGAATTAAATTTTGGTACCATGATACTAATTGACACTAGTTAATGTGAGTTTTATGTTATGAAAAACCTCAACAAGGAAGATGTTACAACTAAATGATGACATAAATACTACTATAAGAGTGATATTGAGTCACCCCTCTTACCATCAAATCAATTTTCATCCCTTAGAAATTGATGGCCTCATCGCTCTTATTTTTGAGACATATAGATCTTAACACTTGTGATTGATTTTACTAAACCAACTTAAATATATTATTATATACAAAGTTAGAGATAATAGTTTATTGTTGGCCCCATAGTTGCTATTGCACCAAAAGGTTGACTTATTAATGCTTGATACAACTACTAGAGTTAACGGATCCATAAGAGGTGGCTAGTTCATGTCACAAATCCCGAGGGGAGCATTGACCAGTTGCCAACAATCCCCTCCTCAATGTTACCCAAGGGGATTAAAACCCGACACCTTTGGATTTGATACCAATTTTTTGCCCCACAATTATTGTTGCACCAAAAGGTCAACCTGTTAATGCCCGATACAACCGCCAAATTTAACGAATCCACAAGAGGTAGTTAGTCCATGTCATGAATCCCAAGGGGAGCGTTGGCTAGCTGCCAACAGTTTATATTATTTAAGATGACAAATAAAATACCTAGGAAGGAATATAAGAAGTCATGTCCATTAGAAGAGATGTACATTTTCTCAATTATTCCATGATGTTGGCATTTTGCATGTGTCCAAAAATTATATATCAATTTTCCTATTATTACTTGGACTTATTCACACATATTAGTGCAACTCCTTCCTATATTTGTGAAAATTTAGTTTAGGGTTGCTCGAGGTAAACCATTTATTTTGGTATCTTAGTGGAGAAACTTGTATGGATTTCAATGTAAGTGAAGGGATTCACATGTAGTATATCTATACTAAATAGTCATAAAGATGTATGTGTGTACCCATAATCAATCCTCAAGGAATATATATGGAATGCAATTACATACATAGAATTAATTATACCCTTGTATTTGATAATTTTGTAGGTTTATGAACTAATAAACTATATAAAATAATTAATAGTTTCAACTACATCTCTTGATGCTAGTCTAGGTCAAAAAATCCTTTATGTGTTGAGAGTTTGTTCTTGATTAAGATAAATCTATAAAATATGAGAAATTATAAGAAATAATATGTATTCATCCATAATAATCACTATTAATATTTTAAGTTGTAACAAATACCTTTAGGGAATTACAAATATGGTTGATGCATAATGCCATGTTGAGAATACAACCTAGATGCTCTATGTTGATATTAATGTAACACACAAATGTGACAAGATCTATTATTTCCATAACAGTACTAATAGCGAGCAATCAATGCTTCCAGTATTTCCCATATGTGGTTGTATATCTTCTCTAATTATCAAGGTTCATCCACCCAGGATGCAATTTCATGAATATAAAGTTACATGTACATTGATATCATAAAATGAACAAATATAATTATTATATAGGCTTCTTTCGCAAATACCACAAGGATGGTATCCCAACAATATATTTACTCTTTAACTTCACACACACAATTACTACCTTTAAATAGAGTTGTTAGACATGTGTCTTTGTCAAGTATGTCATTGCATGAAGTATAGTTGATACATGTGTCATCATCAAAAAATTTAACAAATAGGATACATTGTCAAGATGTATGTCATGATTTATATTATTGCTTTGTTAAACCACTACCAGGATACTTGAACTTTTTATTGGTTCAATCATCAAATGGATTATATTTCAACTTATGTGGTTCTTCCAATACAATTGAAGAGTAACCAATTTAGGGTATCTAGTGTTGGTTTAGAAACACAAATGTTATAGAATTTAGCATGATGTAGAAGTGTCTTTAGCACTCAAATATGGAGAGAAGTGTGTAGTTCCCTCTCTATTTGAATTAGAGCCAATATATCAAAGATCAATTTGGAATAATATTTAATCTATCTTGAGGAAATTTATATTTCTTGTCTATCTTTTACCAAACTCTTTCCATAATACCTCATTTCCCTTATAAACTTGGAATGGATGAATTTTATGTTTTTCTTATTGGTTAATTCTTACCTTTGCTCCTTTACATTTCACATTTTACTTTATTTTTCTTTTACAAGTGCATTTTATGAATTTATTATGTTCATAGTTAGCATATGGATGATGCAAAGGAAACTTTAGTGGTGCATTTTGCAATAAGTAGATATGTGCATTTCTTTTGGTTCATGTTACTTTTCTCCTTCATTTTCAATGTTTCCCTTTTGCGTTTTTCCTATGGATCTAAAATGGTGCAAAGTTGTGGAGTGCCTTAAAAAACTCCCAATATATTAACCATAAATATAGTTTCATTTTATTTTTAGTTTTATGTCTTTGGCCTTTTTCATGGAGCCATGAGTATTGTGCTCCATTGATTATGCGTCTCTTTTTCTCTTATCATTTCTTATTTTGTCTTTCTTTTCTTGAGCCATGTTTGTTGTTCTTTTTATTGACATTTTTATTTCTCCTTATCATGTTGTTCCTAGTGAAACATTTTACCTTTCACTTTACACTTACATTTATTAAATTTACAAAAATTTCCATTTTTTCCCACTAGGGGAACCTCTATTATAATGGTTTCTCTCTCCTTGGAGAGAAAACATTGATTTGTATCCTACCATGCTTTCATGATCATATATTTTTCCATATTTTTCTCATAATGACATCTTTATGACACTTATGTTATGTCAATTTTTACATAGTGAAATCTTACATTAGCACTTTTATGTCATGCTTTCATGTTTATTTCACACAAGATATATTTATACTATTACACACATTTGGCTTACATGACTTATCTTTTATGTATGACTTTTCTCCATTAATCCATGTGTTTAATCTCCTATTTCTCTCACACACTAAGGTAAAAACATTGTTATATGTGGCCATTGTACTCTCTCCTCTCTTCAAATAATATCCATAATGATGTATGAATCCAATTTTAGAGGGCATCTAGAACACCTTATTATGTCATCACTAGTTCCAAATCCTTGACAACTCTATGCAATTTGATGTCTTCTTCTTTTCCAAGTTCCCTTTCACATGGTTACATGGGGGCCAATTATATATCATCCTCGTAATCTAATCTCTAATCCCTTTTTTTGTGCTTTCACAATAAAATGAAATTGAATTCAACTACATGTGCAATGGAATTTTTTTATAACATGTTCAATCACGTTTAGCACAAGTGCTACTAATTCTTTGTTATTCCCATGTGTATATGGTTTCTAATTTATAACACCACCAAGAGAAATTGATTGACATCATCCAATTTGTATCCTTGAAATATGATTTCTACTTTACTTACTATCTTATTTTAATTTAATATGCATGATTCATGTAGTTCAAATGTACACCAAGATGGAGGAAAATTTCAAAGAAAATTACATACTTCATAGTTTTCTCCACTTGTTTTACACTCAATTTGGTCTAGTATTTGATTATGTCAGTGCTCAATTTGATGGATTCTAGCACATAGGTTGATAGAGAAACCTAATTTTTACCCTTTTTCCACCCTAGTTGTCCAATCTGTGACTATGTCTCCTATACATAATCATGCATGAAATTATGTCTACCTTATCTAAATTACACTTTCACACTTCGCAACTTGACTCGTATTCAAAATTAGTTTATTTCCCATTTGCTTGCATGCGAAAACACCCAAATTTAGTTCCTAAGATGTCATATTAAATACAAGTCCTAGGGCATTTATCATTGTCCATTCAAACAAGCATTCAAGCATTTGAGAATCATTCTAAAGAGCATTTATAGCATTAAATCAAAGCATTTTTCACTAACACTAACAAATTATGCATTGGGCATAATACATATTGTGTGCCTACAAATATTTTTATACAATTATGAAAAAAACAAGAAGAGGGCACACTAGGTTGCAAGGAAGTATTGAACTTCAATCCTAGCATAGAAAACTCCAAAAGGTGTTATTTACCGCCGCCTTGATCCTAATTTATATATCATAGCAAAGGTGAAGGTTTTAGAAGCAAGAAACCATCATAAATAGAATTGTGTTGCACATAATAGAGTTTGAGGAGCCCCAAACAAAATCATACACAATCGTATCTAACTATAGTAAAAATTTCAAGGGCTTATCAAATACAAAAGTGATTTAAATGTCATATTTACAATTTGGGAGAGGTCGTTGAGATAATTCAAATCAATTATACCAACTACCATCATTATCAAAAGCTAAACACTTCACTAATAAATTTTGACTCAAAATCCGACAAAAGTTCGTCAGAATTTCAATGAACTTTTGTTGGAATTATTTCGTCGATTTTCTGATGAAATTTGAAACATCGAAATTCCAACCCAGCATCGTCGGCTGGGTCGGAATTTCGACGTTTCAAATTTCTTCAAAAAATCGACAAAATAATTCTGACGAAAGTTCGTCGAAATTCCGACAACCTTTTGTCGGGTTTTGAGTCAAAGTGTATCAGTACTTGTTAACCTCCTATTTAATTTGCTAATTACTTGTTGTGCACCATACCTAACTCTTTATATTTATCTAGGATCATAAATTAGACTACTTTATTATTGTTTAAATCCTTAGATTAATATAGATATTGTACAAAGGATGTGTTTTCTTTCGACAATTGAAAAATGTAAATGTCTTGTATGTATATTTCAATGCTATAATTATATATTAATTCCTATTAATAATATTAATTTTAAAGAGTAATTAGATATGTGAAAAAAAATGTATAATTTTCAACACACACCATTACAACTCTCTTGTCAACACTCTCAACTATTACAACTCCCTTATCACTATAATTAAATCTTGGTTAGGGGAGAAGAGCCCATAGTGGAGCCGGCTTCAATAGTGGGGATAGAAGTAGTCCTCAATGAGCCTCATAGTGGAGCACCTTAATATCCAATTGCAAAACATTTTTTATCCACAAAGTACACAAACTAACAAATCATGTGATGCCACATTAGCACACCAATAAAACATGACTTAGTTCACCACTATCAATCTCACTTTTCTTTTAGCCTTTTTGGATACTTAACAAAAAGCATGTTGATGTGGCATCATATTTGATGATGTGACCCTAAAATTAATTTTTTTAAGTAGGTGAATTGCCAAATAAACTGTTGTACAAAATTGAGACTGATTTGAAATTTCCATGTAGGATTCTGAGAAATGTGAAATTAGGGTGCTCCACTATGGGCCCCTCTCCCCTATATATAATTCAATACAAAACAATTTTTTGCAGAATCTTTTTTGAAACCCACCCCTTTTTTTCAATTAAAATACAATTTTTTTTATAATTTACACATTCAATTTTTAAAAAACCAAAAACTCAGTCAAACTCTGATTCATAAAACAAAGGATCTGATTTGTTAAAAAATTGCTTGAGAGTCTCGAACTTATCTATGTTGTAACTATTTAATACAACAATGTTTGAAACGTGGTTTTCATGCATACAAAAATATTATTGATAGTCTACGACTCTATCTAGATTTGAACAGGGAAACCCTTAGATATTATTTTCTTTAAAAGAATCCATATTGACCATCTCTTCCTTGTATATGCTGTTATTGTCCCTTTCAAACTCAGCAATTAATTGATGAAATGAGTGAGCAGCTTGTTTCTTGTACCAAGTCAAAGTTCAGAGTTGTAATGAAGTGAATTTCCTATTCCTTTCAAAGAGAAAGGTAGAAATAGTTCTCAACTATGGTAGTATAACTTCAAAAAGGACAGCAATGGGGGGCCATCAACTGATTAAGAAAGAAGCACATTCATGGAAAGTCATTAGTCATTGGTTGAACCTTTTCTGGTCAAGAAGGGGATTGCGTCTCCAATGGTTAGAAATGTTCATCCTTGACCAGTTCATGGTGGAAACATATTTGAAGGTATAAAGCAAATAAAGAAACATTCATTCTACAAATTGCAGAAGACCTTCATGTTTAGATGCAGTTTTGCTTTGTCCAGGCTCCTCAACTGTAATCTACAGATGATAGTCAGGAGGTTCTGAGTTCATGTTCTAGCTGATCCATCTAAGATAAAAAGTGGCTTTTTTTGAAGGGTTTTAGAAGAAACAGTCCTAAACTCTGTAGTGTGTACTGTTGAGTCCCTGCTACATGTTCATGGAGGGTTCCAGGTTCTAGATCTAACTAGTCCATGAAGCAAGAAACATTGGTCTTAGCATCTGTGGTTTAATTTAGTTTGCTGTTATTGAAGTCCTTTCTAGTTTTAATCTGATGATGCTCAAGGCTTGAGGTTCAGACAGCATCCCTTTGATTAGGCTCTGCTGAATCACTTTATTAGTGATAGTCAATAGCTAGGACTTCTTGGTTTGATTTTAAGTCGGTAAGGCTCAGGGTTCAAATTTAATCTTCTAGCTCAGCTCCTAGAGTTCTTCAACAGGGGGTACATATAGGTCGCCCCTGAGATTCAACCCAGAAATTGCAAGTAATCAGAGGAAGAATCACCTCAGATTTTCCAACTGTAAAAGTCTAGTTGTCTCACCTTTGTGTTCCCAACAAAGGAAGTCACCTATATCCAATTAGGGTTTGGCTTACAGATTAAAAACAGGATTAGCAGAAGAATCGCCCCAGCACTGCCGAGATTCAGCTGATTCAAAAGGGTTCTGTAATCTAAAGAATAGATGGGCAGAAGGAAACAAAGCAGCCTGTTAAGGCTCAATCCTTGCTTGAGAAGACAGGTCATGAAGACAGATTCTTATAAAACAATAGAGGAAATACTGAAAGGCGAGCTTGAAACAATTGTGGAAGAGCCCTCCCCCAGATCACAGGCCGATTCTTCTTCTCTTTTAGTGAAGGTAATGGTGAGCAAAAAAAATGTTCAGAGGATGTCCAAATTCAACGCAGTTGTTGTGGCACGCATTTCCAATTTAGGGAGCTCCTATGTCCGTCTGATGAATGATTTAGCATATAAAAGCCGGGTGAGTGGCCTTCATATTGTGGGATCTGCAAAACCCATCTGCATCATGTAAAAGTATATCAGATCACTTGATATGGTTTACATATTTCTGAGCATCAATTCTTTCCGATCAGAAGTACTGTACTCTTCTTAGCGGAATTGCAAGAACTTTTTGTAAATTTTTTTGTCTATGACGGTTTGATTGGCTTGTATAGATACTCTATTTTTCTATTAGAACCGTTTACACACTGTGTCAAGTTGTGTTAGAAGGACTTTAAAAAATTTAGCTCCAAGATTTCATGCCAATCTCTCATGGTTCTCACAAGAATCTATATCAATTATTTGAATTTGTTGTTTCTGGATTTTGATTGTGTTTGTATTTTTACATCAACATTTTGGATCACATTCCAGGATCTATCATCAGAATAATACAGAACATAAGAAAATGATCCATCATCAAAGAATAATACAGAACAAGAATTGTAGGTTAGTGTTTTTTATATTATATCTTAAATTAAAAACAGTAAATGTAATGAATAAGGATATTTAGTTCTATGTTGAAGATTGTAGATAATGATTATTTTTCTTTGAAAATATAATTTCTTTGTTAATGAAATGTTTTGAACCCTGTGTTGAATTTGTGCTCCATCTAAAATCAAGTCCACAGTCATATATTTGTCCTCTATATCTAGATCTAACCTTATGCAATTTATACTTCTATTCTACTACTTGTCTAGTTGAACTTTGTCTACTCTTTTCTAAAGTCTAATGAATGGCTCTATTTAAAAATATCTTGAAATGGTTGATGTTGTGTTGCAAGGATACATTTTTTGTTAGGTCAACCCCCAAAAGTGTGTGTAAAGGATTGAAGGCAATAAGCAAGTGCCTTTGGATTATGTGTGCAGATTTGTTATTCCTTTTAGTGCACCAAATATAAATGTTTTGCTATTTATTACTCCTTGAATGTTCTAGATAAGAGAAGACATGGATTTTGGATGTGTCACCATCTTCAAGATGATGAACACATTTTTTTCACAAAAATTGAATATATATAATCTTTCCCACAGATCTGAATGATATAATCACTATAATACACTTTCTTTCTCAAATCTGCATGCACTGCCCTTTACAAATCTTCCATAAGTCCTGCTCCAATTCTACCTTAATATTTGCTCCAAATCTGTCTTATACCTTTGCTTAAATTCACCTTGTATCTGTGCTCTAAAATGGTACAATTTCTTATCCAAATTCTACTCCAAATCAAGTATAATGTATGTTGTAAATCTCCCATAAAAGTCTACTCCAAATCAAGCACAATGTCTGCTATTTATCTACTGTAAAGGTCTGCTCCAAATTAGGCACAATGTCTTCTATAAATCAGCCTTAAAGATCTGCTCCATTTCTTCTTAAATCTGTTATTCTTCTCCTAATATCTACTCTTAAAAGGAATGATTTTGCATTAAAGAACTTGCTTTCTAACCTCCAAAATAACTTGTATTTATATCCAAATCATACCAAAAGTAGGTCGGCCAAGATTTGAGATAAAATTTATTTTAAATATTTAAATTCACCTTTCAAAGTAGGTTGGTCATCTTTGATAAATAGTAATTTAATGTGAGGTCGGTCATCCATGGGAGATAACACTTCCTTAAGGGGTTGGCCCTTTTAATTAATATTCTATTTTAATTTCTACCTTTTAAATGTAGGTCGACCATAAATAAATTAAATCAAATTCTTATTATTCCTTGTCTTCAATCAACAAAACTTTTCATCATGGAAGTCTTCCTTCAACATCAATGATAATAATTCTAACAATTTTGTTCATATACCTTTGACATCAATGACAATATTTCCAACAAAACTTACTAAGTTTTCTAGTCACCATTAATCAGTGCACTCAAGTGTATCTCCAAGGTGAGCATCCAAGTTTGACTCTGGGACCTTGAGGATTATTGCAACCTCCAAGAAAATCCCAATTATCTCTTCAATCCAACTACACAACATCTTGTCTCACATGCGACCTTGCATTAGATATTTTTTAAAGACATCTAATAACAATGCATTTCTCCAATATATCTTCCATATTAAATTCATTTGCTCAATATTCCTTCTACATTTAATCATGAGCCCATTAATCTATGTTCTCATGAAATCATAATCCTCCAATATTAAATGTATTTCTTTGATATGTCACCAAAATTAAATGCATTTTCAATGTTACACACAATAGCCACTTAGAGAAAATATTCATTATCCATTAATTATGCACACAATAACCCATTTTGAGAAAGACCACAACTTTACAAAATATTCAATATTCATATGTGCAAGGTGTACACTTGGAACTTTCCCAATAGAGAAAATATGTGTCAGTGAAGTATAAACAAGCATGAGGGTATGGGTAAAAGATTATAAAATGTGAATCAAAACCCTAATATGAATAAACCAATGGCGAGAACATAAGGATGCATTTAAACCCTAGTCAAATATGAGATGAAGGATAGACAAGCTAAAAATTAGCAATAAAAATTGAAACCTAGAGGTAAATCTAAGAGTGGGTGTAGTGGTAAGTGATAAGTAATATGAATAAGCCACAGACTCCAAACAAAGATATGGCTATAAAGCACAAAGGTGAAAGGATAATTAAACCATAGTCATATCTAAAACTAAGATATAGCAATTAGATACTACATACAAAAAAATACCTAACGAGGAACTAGAAATAAAACTAGGTCATGTAAGATTGGATAGATTTACAAATATTGTAAAGGAATACATCAATGATAAAAACATAAGGACCAATTGAAACCCTAATAAAATAAGAGATGAAAGATTTAAGCAATCTAAAAAAATAGATCTAAAAATAGAACCCTAAAAGTGAATCCAAATATGGGTATAAAATGAGCAATATAAATAAGCCAAAAACTGTGAATGAAGATATGGCTATGAAGCACAAACATGCAAGGAGAATCAAACCAGAATCAAATATGAAAATAAGATGTAGAAATTAAAAATTTACAATTTTAAAATATACTTAATGAAAGAGAAACCACAGGGAGATAACTAGGCCACACAAGAGTGAACAGGTCTACAAAAAAAAAAAGGAATACATGTATTCCTTTACTAGAATTAGGTTTTATGAATAAGACGAAAAATTTAATGTAATTTAGAAACAAGTAAAAGAACTTTGAAATCTAGAAATAACATAAATGAAAGCACTTAGTTGATTCTAGTGGCTAATAGATAGTGGCCTACTATATTTTGATTATAAATTTTGAACCATGACTTAAAATCACAACTTCTTATATACATTGGAATAAGAATAATAAAATCTAAATGGATTGCTCTCAAAATTTTGCAAGTCGATCCCACATGCCACATTCCATGTGACACACAATCAACCTTTGTCATGAATTTGATCTTTCATGTAAATTTAACTTGTAATATTCACACAAATTTGTAGTTGATTATGGACTTGAACAACTTATTTTTCCTTGATCATTGATGTCTAAGTATGTGCAAGGAATGGTGGTATTGAACAAATTACCTTGGATAATTTGTTGAATGGTGAGGGTCAAGTTCTCTTTATTCAGCCCACTTGAAAGACCAGTTTTATGGCCTTGGGAAAGTGTTGGAAAACAAGCAGCAAAAGTATAATGGCCTAAATGCTAATTTTGATGCAAGTGTTGATTATTTTTCATGTCCTATAGATGTTCTTTATGATTTCTTAGGATGTTCAAATGATCTTCGATGTCAATTAATGTTCAAATGAATGTCTTATTAAAATGAATAGTTGCACAAATGTGTACCAAGATGACTACCAATAGTTAGTGAAAAAATGTGAGAGATGACAATTTAAATTTGAAAATTTTGAATTTTGGATGAGATCTGAATGACACAAGATAAGGAATGTGTGATCTTGGGATGAGGAATGGATAGGTAAAATTATGGGATAATAATGAGGTGAATGTGTGAGACATGCAAATAGGGTGGGGATAAGGTCAAATGTATGAAGATATGTGTAGGTGAGAGTAAATGAGTAGGAGAAAAGAATCAGCGAAGAAGTCAAACATAGTATAAAAGTGTGCCACATGTCACTATATAATCATATTAAGACATTCCATCAAAATGATGAACCCAAAACTAAATAAAAATTGATATGAATAATATTAATTTCACCATTGAAAAAACATATATATATATATATATACTTACTTATTTTAGTTTAGTTCTAATAATCATTATGGGGCTCTCAGCCAGATGGCAGAAACTAATTATTATAGTTAAAAAATACTTCTTCTTCTTTTCTTCTTTTCTTTTATGTATAAATATAAATATAAATATAAAGAAGAGACAAACCAGTTTATTTTTTTAATAGAGAAGACTACTTCTTGGGTGGTAAGAAACATTCATCCTTGATCAGGTCAAGTCAACCAGTTCATCCAAATAAAGAAACGTTCTTACTGCAAATTGTATACTACACTTTAGTTTGCAGTTACTGAAGATGTTTGTTTTTATCTAATCTGAGATATTCAAGGCTTAAACACCACCCCACTGGTTCAAAGCTGTAGACTGTGCTAAAACTCTTTTATCAGTGATAGCTCAAGGTGAAAATTTAAGCCATGTTTATTAATATTCAAGGTTGGTTGCATGTGTTCTTCAACAGGGGATATACAGGTCAGATGTGGGGATGCAATTAATCACCTCAGTCCTGCTAACAGTGAAAGCCCAATAGTCTCACTTTTGTATTCCCAACAAGAGGACTCATCTATATCCTGTTGGGCATTGGCTTAACAATTGGAAAAAAGATTTGTGGTAAGGATCACACCCAATTCAAAAGAGCTCTGTAATTTAAAGAATAAATGACCAGAAAGAAACAGACCAGCCTGTTAAGGCTCAATCCTTGCTTAAGACAAGCAGTCATGAAGACAGATTCTTTCAAAACAATAGAGGAAATACTGAAAGGCAAGCTTGAAACAATTGTGGAAGAAGAGCCCTTCCCCACACCACAGCCCAATTCTTCTTTTGTTTTAGTGAAGACAAAGGTGAACATGAAGCTTCATAAAAGTTCTCAGAGTGGATGGTATATGAGGATGTCCAAAGTTAGCACATTTATTGTGGCACCCATTTCCAATTTAGGGAACTCTTATGTCCGTCTGATGAATGAATTAGCTCATAAAAGCCAGGTGGGTGGCCTTCATGTTTTAGGGTCCGCTAAACCCATTGGCATTTTGTGAATGTGTATTACATCAGTTGACATGGTTTATGTATAAGAGACATTAGATTTCTGCAGTCTATTATGATAAGAGTGTTGTTTTCTGAATTTAACTGTGTGCAGTTTATTTGCATCAATGTTTCGGATCACACTCTGTGATCCATCATCAGGATTTTGTTCCTACAGCTCTTGTTTCATTCTGATAATGGACCACAAAGTGTGATCCGAAACGTTGATGCAAATAAACTGCACACAATTAAATCCAGAAAACAACGCTCTTATGATTTATGTATGCTCAAATTTCACTATATACACTTCTAATCAGTATTTCAAGATTTTTGTAGATTTTCTATGGTCTATGATGTTTGGATTAGCTTCCGTAGATACTCTCCTTGCTTTACTTTTCATATGAGAGGCTTTTACCTGGTGCATCAAAATATGTGAGATGATTTTTGGGGATGAAGCTGTGTTATTGTGAGTCAATTTATATGAATTAATGCTGGTTTGCAAAAACCCATCTCCCCTGAATATCAATAGTTTGGTTGTTCTTTCCCCACAAATTTAATCCATGACTCAGTTATTATTGGAACAGGCTATTAACAGGTATTAAAGCTTAAATACAGAGTACTTTTAATATACTCAAGTTTTCCATAATTAAGGAAAATATGATCTGCCTAACTCTAATACCATTGTTTAGTAATGTTAACAAGCAGGGCTGCAGCATAATCTGGAAAACTACAGTAAACATACTAGAAATATATATGCTGAATAGAAACCCAGTGCACAACACTATCTAATTTAAATGAATCAGAATGAAGAGAATGGAATGCCATTGACAGGTTTCAAAATTCATTTAGTGCACTTCATAAATCCATAAGTAAAAGGATATTCATTGAAATTTGGCTGTGGGCAAAAAAACAAGATGTCTTAGACAACTACTTTTAAACAAGGTATCAGGTGAGACTAAAATGACCCTTTTCTGTACCTTATATGGCATAAGTCTTATTGTTGAAAA
The DNA here is from genome assembly GCA_007258455.2 of Sequoia sempervirens. Lineage (NCBI taxonomy): Eukaryota > Viridiplantae > Streptophyta > Pinopsida > Cupressales > Cupressaceae > Sequoia > Sequoia sempervirens. The sequence continues at coordinate 8,617 of VDFB02317837.1, read as the reverse complement.
TAAATAATTTAGAAATGATATGAAATAATTTTAATAGGAGTAATTCTTAGGACCATAAATGCTATTCCTTAAAATGGAATTAATTATTGCCCACTGTTTCAACGGCTAAAAGGGTATGAAATTCAAGATAAGAGTGTGTTTCTTCAATTGATTTAGATTGGTTAATTCTTAGAAGCTTATATTATTTATCACTTTTGGTTATTATTGATTTTTTTATCATATTGATTATAGTTTTATTATTTAAGTGTAATATATTACATATAGTAGTAATCTAGTTTCTTCATAGGATATAAATAAAATAATCAAATTATATCATATTTTAGCATTTAATTATCTTATCGATATTTGTCTATATTAAATTGGCATATCAAGTATTCTTATAACTTAATAATTTATCATCATTTAGAAATGCTAGCCTCTTAACCCTCTTAAATTTTGGCAATGACAACTCTATGACACAAACTTACCCTCTTACACTAAAGAGAGTAAGCTATCTATATCATGGCATATCGCTAGACAAAGACCAAATCCTCAAGGGGTCATTTGAAATGGTTTTGCCTACATATCCCATTTAGAAAATCAAAGGCTTTGTAGTTTGCACATTCAAGGAAGCCACTTTTGATTCATATAACTCTAATGCAAAATAGATTAGCAAGGACATAACCTCCTATATTCATTTAAATACTCCATACCATGGTATTTAATAGATCAAGAAAGTAAGGCACTCTAAATAGTAATCAACCAGAGTGATAATGTTTACCAATTAACAATGATAATAGACTCATATTAGAGTAAAGTAAATTGCAATATTTAGATATTAGGAAACATTCTTATCATAATCAATTGTATACAAGGAACATATCTATCAAGGCCCTGCAATATTAATAATTTGAGCATTTAATTATTCCTATTTTCATTGTTGAGAGACATTACTAAATTATATATAGGTGGTAGCAATAAGAATTTAAATTATATATATATATATATATAGTATTTATTATTTAAATATTAGTATTGTATGTTGATAATTACATATCAAGATATCCTCTCAAAGGGGTCTCAACTAAATTGATAGTTATAAAAGACAAGTAAAAACATTCCCCCTTGTTCCAACATCAAACAAGGGTAAAGTGATGAACACCATTTATGTAATATGATGGTTGGCATTGGAACACTCCTCAACTAAACTATAAATCATGCACCACCTTACACCTTTCCATTAGTGAATCGATCAATGTACCTATCTAAAACAATTAAAATCAAGTGCCTTTCGAGATGTGATTTTGTTTTATCTCTTTAGATAATTTTAGTAAAAAATACACTCTAAATGTTTCCATCTTTATAATCTAAATGTTTTTGTATGTGGGACATTTTATGTTAAATTTTTTTTTTTTCTACAATCCACTCATCTAGTGTACAAACATGTAACATATCTTTTCATTACTTCTTAAATGTTGCACATCGACCTACCTCACATTTGAACTTGTAGGAGCTAGTCCTAATATCAACCATAATAATCTTCTCCCTCAATATAATTTTATACCTCCATATACACCTATGCTAGAAAATCATTAAAGGGGGGTTTTAATTTGTTAAAAAAGCTTCAATCTATTCATGACATTATATCAAACATCTCTATTTACTTTAACTAAATTTTGTAGTAAAAATTTTAACATTTTTTTTTTTAATTTTAAAAGAAAAGGTTCGCTACTCACAAAACAAAAACTTCATAATTTAGAAAGAAATAATGAATTTTTGGGTTGATTTATTTTTATTAAAGGATAAAGTAGGTTTTGAAGGGACTTGAAACCCTATAAAAAAATGTTGTCAAAAGAAAAAAACACAACTAACCAGTAGTCAAATAATAGCTAACAAAAAGAGATAAAACAACCATAAGCAAAAAATAACAAGAAGCACTACTTCATCTTCTTCGAGGTTTCTGCCACTTCTAACTCTTGCTTGTAGAATTTCTTGTGTAAATTTGCTAGGCCCAACAACTCATTCTTCTCCTCTTCAAAAATTTTCTTCTTGTTGCCTCTAGTTCAAGAGCTCAGACCCTTTTGATCACTTTGCATCACTTGTTTACCCTTATCCTTGTTACCCTAATCCTTGTCTCTTTTCCCCACAGAGGCCAACTCACCAACATGCTCCTCTTTCAACTCCTTTAACTTCTCAAATAAAATATGAATGCCCTTTACGTTGTTTTGGATGGTGCAATGGTTGATTTTCATCACTCTTTCCAAGTTTTGATTAATATCACAAATCTTCTCCTCTAGGCCAGTAATCCTTTTCTCATAATAATTTTTCATATCAAGAATCGCCTTAACTATTTCTTCCATCCTGGACTTAACCTCCCTATCACCGGGCATGTTCCTATCCCTTTCCTTATTCAAACCTCTCTTGCTATTCATATTTTCATACACAACCCTAATCTTGAAATTGGTTTTATTCATTTCCAAGAAGAACCACATAGTCAATTTAAATTGACGTGTAATCCCCTCTCTAGCCAAACCCAGAACATCTAAAATCTCCTCCTTGCTCTCATGAAGATAGTTTAAATCCTCAGGCATACTAGGGGTAGTATTAATTCCCTGATCCTCAATACCACTACCCACATTTGGTATAGGATTATTACCAATATTCTTGTTTGCAACCTTCTCCTTCTCTTTACCTTTGTCTCATTCTTTTTCCATCTTACCATCAACCTTTATCTTTTGGCTCTGCATACCCATAGTTTTCATTTTATTCCCCTCATTAACATCACTGATCTAGGAACTTTCAAACCAAGAGATTTGTTTGTTGTCTTTCTTCTTAAGGGTTTTCTTTTGATCAATACTCTTCCTTTTTTGGGGTTCATCCTCCTCATCTAAGGGTAGCTGAGAGTACATTTCCACATAAGTCTCCCCTTCATTCTCTTCAACCCACTCCTCGTTATCTTCATCCCCCTTAGTATCAAAACTCATGTCTGAGTAATAAACAACAAAGGGTTTTTGTTTCTCTCTCACACTAAACTTTCCCTTTGAGTTAACCTTAAGAGATTGGGCTTCCATAAACTCCATAATTACTAAAATCGTCCCTTCATGTAATACAAGGAACTTAGGACTTTTACAATGTTCCTTAATGGAATAGTCTATAGAGGCCAACAAAAAATAAGGGAAGGAAACCAACATCTTATGGTGGAAATGATTCAACAAAATAAAATGCACACCATAAATTATGAACCTACCATCCAGAGTTAAGTACCTCATAATTACCTCCATGACCTTTACCCAAATTGGCTTGATAGAGAGACAATCATAACCCCAAATGATAGATTAACCAACTTACTTATTTCCTCCCCCTTGAAGAACTAATTTATAGCCTCATCACTAGCCTTCCTATCTCTAAAAAAAAATCTCCCATCAACAGGAAGGCCAACAACTTGAGCTATCACATCTTCATTTGATGCAGGAGCATCCAGTGGTGTAAGGGCAATCTTGCATCACCCAAAAATAGTTAAATTTCAAGTTTCTCAATTTTTAGATGTTTTTACATTTTTGGATACCCTTTTCGTCATAATGAAATTCTCAATTTACGGTTTTTATTTTCTATTGCTGGGTTGAAAGATATTGCAGTTTTAGTTTCCCAGATTTGCACCTGAAAATCTTCTAGGTTAGATTTGAGGCACTTAGAGCTCCTGGATCGGCCCCGAAACTTTCTGAAATCAACGTAGCGATTTCGAGCGCATTGTTGACTTTGAGACCTTTCAAACGGTTCGCGAATTGGAGTCCTAGATCAAAAGTTATGGCCCCGGGAAGTTGGCGCACTTTCTTGAAGATACAATTGCAAATGTTCTTTTGAAATTTGAACTTCAAGTTGTAATCTTTCAGCGCCAAACCGCCTAAACTCAAATTTGAATGTTGTTTTGGCTCCAAACTAAAGAGGAGCTCTATTTATGGGCAGGTTTCTAATTTTTGGGTAACTTGTTGGGGACAAGCTCACATATTGCGAAAGGGTTATTTTGTAGCTTTCTGTAACTTGCATGTGCTGTAGAACTTGGGGATTTGAGATCCTCTGCATGTAAGAAGCTCCATTTTCTGAATAATAAAATTATTCTCTTGTTTGTGGGTTATTTTCTAAGTCTCAGGTTGCACCCTCATCATCATTAATCACCATCTCCTGACCATATGCATACAACATCCTATTCATCCACCCTTTGAGGAAAAAATTGGTAATTTTTGGGTCGTTTCCATGCAACTTTTCCATATATAGAACCAAACCCCCTTCCTCAACCACCTTCCACACTTGGCTATTTCTGCATACCCCATCACAAGAAAGGGGCTCCACCCAACTCCTTTCCTCACCCATATCAAACACTTCTCTATTAATGTAATTGTGTAGGAAAAAATAAATAATCAAACAAGAAATAAATACATCTACTAAACCAACACCAATTAGAATAAAGGAAGAAGAAGCTAGAAGAACCCAGAAAGTGCATGAAATGTCCTTTATTCATCATAACAACATCCTCTCACCCCTTAAGATCTATACTATCATTCATGGCTCATTATGGTTTGAGCCTCAATGGGAGAGGTGTCATACCTATCCCATTGTTTGAGTGAGTAGCAGTCTACACCCACATTTGCAAATGCATCAAGGATCTTATTGCCCTCATCAAATATATGAGATATAATAATCTCATCAAATGTATTGATCAAGCAAAGGGGATCCCTAATGAGAGTATAAATAGTCCAACTAAGACTTTTCTCTTGTTTTAGGCATTAAATTATGTTAAGGGAATCCCATTCTAAGCAAACTTATCTATAGCTCTAACAATGAGCTAATCTAAGTCTATTATAGGTTGTCATAACTTTAGCATAGTGGTTTTTCTTGGTACCCAAGGTGAGTGCCAATGCTGAAATAAACCTTCCTCTATCATCTCTTAACACTCCCCCACTTCTAGTTGACCCAAGGTTTCCCTTGGCTACCTCATCAAATTTTAATTTAATCCAACCCATCAGAGGAGCTCTCCAAACAACATTCTCCCTAGATTTCTTCATTTTTTTGAATGGAGGAAATAATAAAGAGCAGATTCTAATTCATGACCACCTACAGATCATACCTTGAAACACCGAGTTTATGTCCAAATGAGATCTTCCCAAAGACCCCAAACAAGAAGTTTTCCTTGATGGATCTTAGGATTTTAACCTGTACCCCATCCACTTTATGGGTATACCTTAATAGATATTGTAGTCAAACAAAATGAATAACCAAACTAATTGATATCCAAACCCAACTTTTTGACTTGGACCCAAAGCTTGTCGCTAAACCAAGTACAACAAGTCATCTCAAAACCATTACATAGTTGATAAAATTGTGTAATCATTACCCACATTAAATGGATTCATTTGAATAACTCTCTTGAAGATAAATCCCTAGGTGCACAAAACTACTCCTACTCCTACACTAATAATTTATGTTGTGTTTTGAGTGATGTGAGATTGATCAGGTGGACAAAAGACCAATGCCTATGCTATTTGACTATAGATTCATATATAGGAGGAAGAAAAATAATAAAATGAAACATGAAAGAATTGATCTAGATACATGTGCCATCAAACTAGAAGTATCATACACAAAGCATATGGAGTGAACCAAAATTGAACTACACTAATCCACATAAATTGAATAGATGATTATTACAATACTTGTAATATTTTAAAATTTTATCACATACTTAAATTCCCAATACAACCATGTTAACAAATGTGACAAGAGAAAACCCTTATAGTGGTGAAGATTTCATTAGAGATATACAAATAGTCTAGAGACATTCTTTACATAGTACATGTAGTGTTTTATCCCAAACTTCTTAATTACTTCATTATAGTTTTGAAACTAGAAGGTGCATGATTAAATCCCTCGAAAAACCTTGCACCTACATAGTCTCTAGTTTCCACTATAAGAACCAATCTCTTCCAAAAATAAACAAACTCATTGATTTAACATCCACAGGGTTTCAAACCCTAATCACACACCTTCAAATTCCATGATCAAAAAGAAATCCTACCCAAAATGGGCATCCCAAATTGAAGGGTAACAATGACATTGATTTTTGGTAGTGGTCGAGCTACCACTATTAAGGTGAGTAGGCAGTGAGTTAAAGCACTCAACACCACATTCATTTTGCACCAAAAATCTTTTGAACTACTTTAAAAATAACATGGGTAGCTTATTCATTATCCGTCAATGAAAAGGCAAGTTGCGACAACCCAATTGACATATGCACAAATTTATAGAACCACATAAAAATAATGAGAAATATAACAATCCCATGTCAAATCCTTAGCCAAAAAATCAAAACATGTTAACATTCCCTATCAGCAAATGAACTACCATCAGTAAATTGAGGTGGTTACAAAACCACCTCAAAACTCTAACAAACAAACAAAACACATATATCCAAAAAAATTTAACAATTTTATACAATGTTTTGAGCTCCAACAAGGTTGTGGGAACCTTGTTGGGAGCTGATAAATTCCTAAACCTTCTCCACTTATCAACAAATCTTTAGAATGTTATCACTCATAAGTTTCAAACCACTATCAAGATCTTATAAGGTTTTGAAAACCTTGTTGGCCTTCGATAATCTTGTGAAAACCTTGTCAACAATTGACAAAGGTTTCAAAACCTACTCCGAACTTTGAAAAACACCAAACTTGGTCAAACTTAAAATGTTAGAAAAAATCATTGGCCTCCAATAAGGTTATGAAAACCATGTCAGGATCCAACAAAATTTTCATGACCTTGTCAAAAGCTACTAGATGTTTCACAACCATTAAACTTTGTCAACACACAAAAACTTAGAAGATTATCAATTAAAAATAAAAAGGTTCAAAAACCTACACCAAACCTTGACAAGGTTGTGAAAGCCTTGTCAACTCCCAACTCAAGTTTTTAAACCTTTGTGAAACAACAACAACAACAACAACAACAACAAATACTTGACCAAATTTTGGGGCAAAGAAGAAGTTAGAAAAAAAGCATTGATTGTTGACAAGGTTATGAGAACCTTGTCGACCCTTACACAAGTTTTAGAAACCATTCAAAAGGTTGACAAAACAACACTCAGTTAAATTTAGATTTATAAACTTGGAATATCGACATAAAAAAATGGTGGAAGGCAACACAAGAGAAAATGGGACATTAAAATAGAAGCCCACATAGATTATCTCAAATAGGCTATAAAGCTAGGCTAATAAAGACAAACATTGAAAGGGACTCAAGTAAAATTAACACAACAAATTTGAGTGTCAATAGTGTCTCTAGTTGGGGATGGGTATCTCTAATAGGCACCACGAGAATTTAGAATATCCAAGCAAACAAAAACATAGGTGAAATGGGACAAACACATAAAGAACAAAAATATGTACATGATGATAGTTCACAACCAATTAGCATGACAACCCAAAAACAAGAAAATGTGGTTACAAAGATGGATGGATTCACTTGACTCTTTCAAACACCATCTCATTGAAGGAACTAACTTCCCTCAACCTAGAGCTATCTCCTTCATATTGTAGCCAATGCAACCTTCACCTTACATGCACAAAATTGTGATTACCACCAAGAAAGTGAAGACCAATCCACCATCAATCTTTCTATTATATGGGAACCACGAAAAATAGGCCTCCCCACTACCTTGTATTGTATCATTTATCTCTATAGTAGCTAGGGGCATAACTTGAAAACTTAGACCAATCTCGAATGAAATTATGTTATTTTACCTACTAACCTCTTCAAGTGAATTAAAGAAAAAAAAACACCTCTAATTCATACGGTAACAAAAAATATGCCTTGTCATCCTACTCATTTGCATAAAGAAGCTCATCCTCTGATGCCTAGAACTGAAAAAATTGAAACTCAAGCATAAAAGAAACTTGAGAAACTAGTTCATTGTCAACTTGGAACTCGTTGCTACTTAATATCATCATGAATTGTGTGTTGGGCCCAAGTGAAACACTTTAACTTGAGCACACTACCATTCATACTAAATAAAGCCACACCTTCATCATGAAGGAACACTTCATACTCTTGACTTTTCTCATCTCAAGGACAACATACAAACAACATACCTCATTATCACCCATATTGATTTAATATTCATAAATACAAAAAATGAGATCATTAGACACCTCAGGTGAAGAGATAGACTCTTCAAATTTTCTCATTGTTTCATCTCCATCTTGGCAACTTGTTGTGACATTATGCTACCCAAATCTGACCTATAATATATGACGATCGCACATTTATACTAAGAAGGGATGAATCAGTATTAGTTAATATTTTGCTTATTTGAAATTTAACAACCACAATAATAGCAATCATATAAAATTTAACAATTAAGAACATATTATTTATGTGGAAACCCTTTCAACAAAAACAACAAAAATAGATTACTTGGATCTACTATCCAAATCTACCCGCAAAATAAATTATCTTACAAAATTTGTAGGTACCAACACATCAAAGACAACAATCCCCACTACTAAGCACCAAATTAGCAAGATACACCAATCTCTTCTTTTAGGAGGCACTGACCTCCAAATAAACAAAGTTTCATCTTTTAGATGTTACT
>VDFB02317834.1:0-28550 GCA_007258455.2 Sequoia sempervirens | reverse complement strand
GTGGTAACTTGCAGTCGGCTAAGTGGAGTCTTGTCAAGTGGGAAATGGTGTGCAGGCTGCAGAGAGGGGGGCCAGGGGTTACGTTCTGCTATTTTGAATGGGCAAGCTTTGGCAAACAAGTTATATTGGCGTTGTTGTACCAGTCAACATCAACTTTGGGCCCATATTCTTACCCACAAGTATCTTAAGGATGTTAACACTTTTGATGTTCCCCATTTTCCTTTAGAAGGAAGGGGATCTATGATCTGGAATACCCTCAAATCGGGGGCTCAATTGATCAAGAAGGGGCATTTTTGGATATGTCACACTGGTTCTCAGGCTCTTTTTGGTGGGATTCTTTGGATGGTCATCCTCCTATTCTTTCTGCTTACCCTCACCTCCAGTCTCTTTATGATCATTTTACTATTGTTGGTTGGAACACAATTGAGCATTATAAGTTTGGGTGGAACATTGGACTGGTTGCTAGTCTTAGATAGAAGCATTCCTTAGATTGATCGCTAGGAGGGTTAGAGGGGGATAGGCAAGAGTTGGCTCAGATACTTGCTTCTCATGAATGCAACTCCATGGTGGGGTAGGATGTCTTGGTCTTGGAATAATAGTGATTTATCTGGTAAATACTTTGTATCAACTGGTTATGGTGTGTTGCTTAGGCAGGTGTTTGGGACATTGAGGTTCCTTGGTGGAAGCAAGTGTGGAATAAATTTTCATGGCCCAAGTGCAATTTTTTTCTATGGTTGGTGGTTTAGAATAGGTGTCTTACTTGGGATAACTTGTGCAAGAGAGGATTCCAGGGTCCCTCGTGTATTTTGTGCTGTAAAAGTGAAGAGAGTGTCTCTCATCTTTTCTTCTAGTGTTCCTTTTCTAGGAGGCTTTGGAACCTTTGGTGGGCGGTGTGGAACCATGCTTGCTGGCATGTCTCTTCTTTGGCAGATTTCTTTGCCGGTGGGGGAAGGCTCCTATGAAGACCTCTTTTCTCTATGTTGCTTGGGCTCTGGGACCAACTTTTATTATCCGACATTTGTGGTTGGAGAGGAAACATAGGATTTTCCAAGATGTGTAGTTGGTTGTCCATCATTTGTGGTGGAGGATTCTTCATTTTGTGGGAGAAACTACTGCAGCTAAGTGTGACATGGATGAGGGTGTGGATCCTGAAGAGGTTTTTCGTACACATCTTAATCTTCCTCTTTAGCGGGAGACTGCTTAGGGTGTTGGCCAGATCATGAGAAATAGATGTTGTCATCCCCTTTGAAAGATAAGGAGGGAGGGGCGTTGGTGTTCTCCTCCTTAGGGGGTGTTGAAAATCAACATGGATGGATCCTCTTGTAGAAATTCGGGCCATGTTGGTAGTGGAGGTGTTGGATGGACTAGTTTTGGGACTGTTGAGTTTATCTTTTTTGTTTATAAGGGTTGGTATACTAACAATGTGATGGAGGCTCTTGCCTTTCTCTATGCTATGGAGCATGGTTATGCTCTCAGGTGGAGACAGATCATTTGTGAATTTGATTTCCAGGTTGTTGTGACGTTGCTGAAGAGGCAACAACTTGAGGATGCTAGTTGGCATCTGGCTGTCATTATAAAACAAATTCTTAATATGTGTGCTTCCTTGAATTCTGTTTCTTTTTGTCATATTTTGCGGGAATGGAATGGGGTTGTGGATTGTTTGGTTAAATGGGCTTCTGATCATCGGCATGATTGGAACATTGTGGAAAGGGGTCAATTACCCTCAGATTTGTCTCAAAAGCTAGATCAATTAGTGGAGGTTGATAGGGATGTGTAATGCACTGCTTTGTATTGTTCTTTTCTCGGATTGAATAAATTTTTACCCCTCTTTTAGTTTAAATATGTACCTATCTTGAATTTCACCAAACATTATTCTTTTACCAATATTTTATTTTCTTTTTGCAACCAAGCAATCTTATATTGATTATGATGTTCTAACCTTTTCAACCTCAATTTATCAACCATTTTTTAGACACTAAATTATTTGTACTACCATTATCAATGACAACCTTACAACATTTAGTTGTAGATTTGAATATTGTTCTGAACAAAATTTTCCTATGTTTTGGTTCTTCTTCCTCTATCATGTTTTTGCAATATTCTTCTCATGACAAGTGGCCCACCTTTCTTTGGTTCTTGCTCATAACTGTATGATTCCTCAATCTCCTCAATAGCATGTGCAACTCTCGCTCTCTCTTCAGATCTTTTGTTGGCACTTCCATGATATTGACAACATTCAAATGCTCGATGTCCTTGCTCTCCACACTTAAAACAAGTTCCTCTATAAAGTTTTTCTACCACTTCCTCCATATCTTCCTCTACCCATTTAATATCCATTAGTTTTTAACATATGATATGAGTTTTTGTTATCTCTTTCTTTGTGGTAAGAACCATTGTTCAAGAACTTTCTCCATTGCAGTATGAACAATCACTCTTAGGTTCTTTCACACATGGTCTTCTACTACTGCATTAAGATCTATCTCTCTAGAACCTTCCTCCTTTTCCACTTTGTTAGTTTTCTCTATGCTCAAATCTTTTGTTGAATTTTCTTTCTACTATTAGGGCTAACTTATATACTTTCTCTATTGTTTGGAAATTCAACAAAATCAACTCTTTTGAAATGATGCTCTTAAAACATTAATGCACCTTGCTACCTACATTCTCTTGGCGTTCATCATGGTGACTTGCTTTAATTGTTACTCTATAGTATTGTTTGTAAAGTATTTCGGGAAAGAAGAAATGACACTCAAAATTTCAATCAGAGATATTAATGCAAATCCTATCGTGTATTTCCTTTTATGCCTTGCAAGAAAGAGTGTAAGGTCATCTTGAAATTCAATCAATGTTAATGATTTTTAAGAGTTACCATGAGATTCTGATGTTAAGAACAAACTACTCCTATATTCATTTTCATTCTAGGAAGATCTAAGAAATGTAGTGTAGTTTTTTGTTTAAAAAAAATAAATTAATCAAGACTAAACACAACAAACCATACCTGCAACCTGGGGAAGAATCCAGGGGTGAGGAAAGTATGATTTGAATCATCACACTCCAAATGGCGGCCTGCGTAGATGCCGTCTGATATTTCTAGTTGCCATCTTTGTGTTTTATGTCGACCTTCCTCGAGTATTGCAGGAATGAAGAGCTTTGAGTTAGATTTACCAGGATCTTGCTCATAGCAGAGTTCCAACTTCAACATCATGCTTACAAGGTCACTTGGGTGGACATTATCGAAAATTTTTGGCCCAAATCCAGGCACTGAACTCTGTAATGACTCCCTCAAAATGACCTCCAATTCTTTCCTAGTTGTAAAACCACTCTGCTGCGAATCTGAGGTAGATTGGTTTTTGCTGCTCAATCTTACTAGGCGTCCAAGCACTTCCTCACAAAACCACTCACAATTGACAATGATGAAGTCAAGCTCCTGAAAATAGATTACTTCTCCAATTTTATGCAAAGAGCTTGACACTGCTCTTCGCCTTTCTTCAACCTTGCTGGGGTCATCATATCTCTGTATTCTTAGTGATGGCACCTTAATTTGACAAAGTTGTTCAAATTCTTCCCATCTCATTACTGGTTTGTTGTTCTCAGATTTCCATCTAGATAAAAGAACTCTCAAATCATCACATACTTGGTAAATTTTTGGTACCCTTTCTAATATTGTTCTGCTAATTTGCTGCACATGACGAGCAACTTTATTCACCGACCCAGATGATCTTGCATCGACTGTATAAATTGTTGGACATAATTCGACAAAACCTGTGAAACGGTCCCTAAGCCTGTAAACACATTGAACAGCTGATAAGTACAATTCTGAGCTCTCAGAACTTTTATCAATATGAGTGAAAACCACTGTCACATGAGCCAGAAGTGATTCTGCTCTTCTGGAGTTTGAAACGATAAATCTTAGCCAGTATACCAGATCTTCTTCAATCTCTTGATTATTTTTGGGTTCTCTGTTTTCTGGCTTTCTGAACAGACTGCATATTATCAGGAAAAAGGATGGGCTTCCTTGGCCAGGAAACATAAGATCATGAAAAGCATGGAACTCATGCTGACCTGCAAGGTCCCAAATCGAGATTCTAGTATCATCATCTTCCACGACTTTGATTTTGATTCCCTGAGTTCTTCCAATGGGTTCTATTGGGTTTACAAAAGTTTTAATTTGGTCTACTGTTGGAAGTTTGGCTCGAGCATATGTCTGCAATAGGGAATTGCATAGGGTTGTCTTGCCTGCAAGCAAAATCAGGTTTGTTGGTCATTTTTTTGTTCTAAATTACACTTTATAATGAATATTGATCTGATTTCTTTATCATTGATTGATGCGATAGGAAACTTGAATGGTTCTTTGCAGTTTAGAAAATAGAATTCTTTAAACACAAGCTGAGCTTATTTTGAATCCCCAGGGATTGTATGTATATTTGTCTCAAAGATAAATATTCTTCCAAGGAGTCATTGCATGATGGTATATATACATTGGAGACTTATACTAATAATTAAAAATGCACAATAAACCAATTGTTCTGTCATTTTCGAAATATACAATTCTAACAAACAGAAGGCTATAAAATACTTGCCTGCAAATTCTTGTCCACAGAGGAAAACTCTCACAGACTTGGGCACTATCTTTGGCATGTCCCTTAGCAAATTGGCTTGGGGTTCAGCACTGGCATTCCGTCGAAGTCGTTGGTGAACATGATCAGCTTTTCCAGATGCTTGAAGAGGAGTGCCACTCAGATCTATCTCTTCAAGCCATATATTCACTTGCAATACATCCATTATGGCTTCGAGCACTGCGTCTCCTGCAACTCCTTTACATCCTTTAAAAAACAAAGCTTTCAAAGCTGTGTTACTCTGAAGGGCTTTGAGAATTTTGATGAAATCAGCAGCACTCATGCTCTCATCATCATTCACAGAAAATTTAAGCAAACTCTGGTTTGAAGAGATCATCTGCACCAATGCATTTACTCCTTGGCTACCCATTTTGTTCTGAGGCCCGCCAATGGACAAAGACGTCAAAGAAGTATTTGCTTGCGCTTGGCCTGGTTTGAACCTACTCAGAGGGCAGAGTAAATGCTCAATTCCCTCTCCCCCAATTGAGTTCCTTTCAAGCTGCAAGGACTGCAGGCTATTGTTCCTAAACAAAGCAGCTGCAATGTAATAAACACCCTTACTGCTCATGCTTGTATTTGACATATTCAGGTGTTTCAGAGTCCTATTTTCCTCAAGAATTCTCCTGAGCTCTTGAGCACATTTAGAGTTCACATGATTTCCACTTATATCTAGATTTTCTACAGTAGTATTCCGCGCCAGGGCACAAACTATCCTGTAACACCCAGAAGTGTCAATCCTATAAATCTTCAAAACCTTATTCAATGGAATCAACTCAACCACCTTGGCATGCTTTGCTTTGCTCTCTTTGTTCCATACATGAAGCTCCAAATTCCTGTTCCTTCCCAAAGCAGCAGAAACCAGGGGATAAGCTGTAATTGACTGCATATCCAATATGGTCAGAAACCTCAAGCTTGAATTTACTTCAATCATCTTGGCCAATTCTTCGGCCCCTCTTGATCCAATTGAGTCTTCCCAAATCTGCACTTCCTCCAAACTCTCATTGATCCTTAAAGCAGAAGCAATGGCCAAAGACCCAGAAGGACCTATACCGCAGTCAGAGAAATTCAACTCCTTCACAACGTCATTGTTCTTCAACATCTCTGCAATGAGTTTAACTCCATCTGAACCAAGTTGACACTGCTGAAAAGACGCCCTTTTTAGTGTTGGGCTTCTCATGATTGCACTGCAGAGCTCATTTACTTCAGGCAGGCTCCACCTCAGTCTGTTGAAATCCAAGGATTTCAATGCTTCACATTCATTCAGAGCTTGGAGTAGCTCAAAAAATGAATCATCCTTCTTGCGTAGCTCTGGAATGTTGATGTTCAGCGACTTATCAGTGTCATAAAAGCCTGAAATCTCTGAAATTTCAGACAGCTTGTAAAATGACAATGTTTCCACAGGAGGTTTGTGGTATTTTATTGCATAGATTGCTGCATCTAAGCCTTCAATAGTACTTGAACTGGCCATTGATCACTTCTTCTCACCAGTACTAAAATTACACCATTAAAAAACTCAAATGTATTCCACACATGCCAAGGCTAAGGCTAATATATGTAGGCAAGATAAAATAATTTTGAAACTGTTTCTTTATATGTTCAGAGCGTTGTTGCTGCAGTATTTTCATTGTATGATATTATTGCTATACAGATTGGAGGTGAAGAATGACACAGACGTCCATAGAGGTACAAGCGTGGAAATTCCACCATTCTTTTCCGTGATTATGATGAAACCATGTGAAAGCATTACAAGTATCCAAGGCTGCTTTTCTTTTACCCCTTATTCAAAAAGGTAATGTGGGGTCCTGTCTAAACTGTAACGCAACAAAATGCCAAATGTCAAAGTAATATTGCAGGCCTTCCCCAAACATGCTTTCGGTGGTGACGGACCAGGGAAGGGACTGTTGGATTTTTCCAATTTACCAACTTTACAATTTGTCTTGGCCATTGTTTGGCAACGAATTCTGGAATTTTGACCCACCTGTTTTCTTTCAGCTATACTGAAAAATTCTTGAAATCTACTTTTGCAGCAGCCTACTATATTGATAAATTATATTTCTTTTATTTGTCTGTCTAATGTTAGAGAAGTATTTAAACTAAGCAGGCTATTTGTGGACCCCAACCATAACAAAAGTAATGCTCCCCATACATTGGCACCAGTCAGATTCAAGTCTGAATGGGGCGGTGGTTGCGAATGGTGTTAAGGTATAATGCGGAGATTCTGATTTATTTTTTAATTGAAATTTGGTAATTAAAAAATATGTAATTGTAAGGGTGAAAAGTATATATCTTGTATATTATTAGTGTATAAACGGTATATTTCATAATAAAATTTGGTAAGATAAATTGAATCAATTTTTATATATTTTAAAGATGTAGATTTACATTGTTCATTATCTATTTCTTATCTTAAAATTCAGGTTTGATTCTAAATCAAAATCATAATGTAGATTGGATCCCCAATCTCCAAAACCACAATGTAAGTTCAATTTTTTATTTCTAAATTCAAATTTTAATCTTAGGTCCGAACCTACTCCCTACTAGCCATCACTTGTCGACTTAAGTGTAAAAAATTTGAATTTGCATGCTAGGGTGCCATATAAAAGAACAAACCTTAGTCCCATGTTAAGCATCCAAAGATAAGGGAATTTAATTCATACATTCATCATATGTTGAGCTCATTATAGCATCATTAGTTAGCATCATCATTTACATGATAAAGATAAATAACATAGTACACGATTGCTTGGATATCTTTGATCTTTTTCTCATCATTATATTGTTTAAAGTAGTTTGACTACTTTGACAAAATCATTTGCATAGTAAACTCCAACAGTACATGTTGATATCATCTAGTTTCCACTCATATATTATGTAGTAAATTTGTGTAGCTTATGGATTCGATTGTGTTCAAATTTTTCTAGCATCAACGTTTCGGATCACACTTTGTGATCCATCATCATGATGAAAGAGAGCAAGAGAAGTGAATGGATAATTGCAGACTTAGACACGATAAAAAGAAGAGAGGGGAGAGGATAGGTTATGCGCAGATCAAGGACAAGAGTAGAGATAAGGAAGAAAAACAAATTAGTGAAAATGAGTAAACAAATTAAAATAAAGAAATAGAGAAAACTCCTTCATTCTAAAAGAATATATATATATATATATACTCTTAGAGTGGTTTTCTTTTGTTTATATACTATATATAAAATAAAGAATATAAATAAAAGAAAATATATAGATAATGAACAAAATAGACAAGAGAAAAAAAGAATATAAATATAAGAACATCAAAGAAAATAACTAAAGAAAAAGGAATAGATGTAAAGATAAAGGGATAATAGAAAAGAAAAAAGATAAATGAATGGATAAAAGAATCTAAAAGCTACACAAATTTATGATATGGATTGTGAAAACTTATTATCATTAATATTATGTAGTGTTGGGAAAAGTATCCTTTTTCCACACTTAATTTTGGAATAATTAATATTAAAATGAGCCTAATGTGCCTTAATTTAGTGTTGTAATATGTTTTTCATATTTACATTAAGTTTAAGGCCCTTTTAATAAAATGAACTTAATTGTGCCTTGTTTTTTATGTTGTCAGACCTGTACCTTTACACTTTCACATTAGTCTAGGGCTTTATTAATTGATTGAGGTTAATTGTGCCTTAATTGGCCCCTTTAATTCAAATTCAAGCCTAATTAAATGATTTCAAATCTATAATTCAATGTCAGCTTATGATATTTGAATTTCGGGAATTAATCTTAAGATACATATAAATACAAGGTTATTTCACTGTGTTTCATCTAGAAGATTTTTATGAGAGCTAAGGATATTCAAGAGAGCATTATCAAGAGCATTCAAGAGCATTAATAAGGCATTCAAGGGAAAAAATATTGAAGTTTTATTGTAGCAATCAAGATTCCATTGTTATATCAAAGATGTATTGCATCATGTATGTTGTTTGAGCTTATATGTTGATGTAGTGTTCAAGATCAAATCGAGCATATCAAAGGCATTGTTTCACACCAAGTTTCATGATCAAGGTCTATATCCATTGAAGCCACTTCATGCAAGTTTGTAGATTTGTACTCTAAGGTTTCAATTGAGGTTTGGTGAGTTGTTACATATTCTTGTTCATTCATCATTCCTTTATGCTTTTATTCGTTTCAAGGGTTAATTACCAAAACAGGGTTTGACCAAGGCAAACCCTTATTCCCTAACAAAACAACATTTTTTTCTCTTTTCTGTGTGGTTGCAGGTTTTAGGTTGAAGATCATTTGGAGAGCAAAATTGAAAAAAGCTGTAAAGTTGTTAAAGTTGCAAGAAAAGTTTTCAAATCATGAAAACTTCCCTACAAGATTTATTTTTGGCTTTTCGACAGTGACCAACTGGAATCTGGGAGTGCAAACTGAGAAGAACATAACCCATAAACTAATTTTTAGGAGCCCTAGCTAGGACCCATTCACCATAGGGCGAATGAGTCCTTAGTGAGCCTTGAAAAAGCATCTTTGATGATAGGTACACAACATTTTACCCTTTCCAGATTTGCATTTTGATAGTTAGTTCTGTTAGTTTTCAGATCTGTCTTTTATAGCACAAATTTTGAATGAAATTAGGAAAACTAGGTGCATCATTTTGTTTCATTTTCATAAATCTACCTTTTGTTTATATTTCATATTCAAATACCGAGGCAAACATATTTTAGAAGAATAAGAGCACACAAATAAAATTCATAGATAGAGGTCAAATATTTAGATTGGGGGTCAAATCTACAAGCACACAAATCTTTCTACAACACAAAATTGAACTAGAGTAGAAAGAGAGCCATCTAGTAATTTATCAAAGCATTGCAACAACATAAATAATCACTGAGCATTGAATTGGGTCACTAAGCACAATCCACAACTAAAATTAACCTTGAGCTACATACAAACCTAAGTTCACATTCCTTCTTTGTCATTTAAAAAAGTATGCTTATATTTAGTTAATAACTCAGTGCTTAATTATAGCATAATATTTTTGTTAGTGCTGTTAGAATCCTGTTATCACCTAGAATTGCACCCTGTGCAAAGTTTACAAAAAATCTAGAGAAACATGGGATCATCTCAAGGCTGTGGGTCACCTATAACTGAAATGAACCTCCGGAGAAGGCCAGCTTCCTTTGGGTATCACCTAAACTATTGTTTCTTTGAGGGGAAAGAGGGAAGAGATGTATAAATTAAAGAACTACACTAGGGTGATACACCGAACTGATAAGAAATCATGAAATGAACACATGAAGAACATACACAATAAAGCCTAATTACTATTCTCAGAACAACCTCTTTCACATTTAATGCTTTAGTCCTAATAGGTTTGATCTACATACACATCTCAGGAAGGAAAGATTAATTTCACAACTCTAAGATATGAATACAAAATTATAAAACACAGTTAAAGACTTGCATGTTCAAAAGAAAGATATAGAAATGAGAATCAATACAAAACATGAACACAAGCTTCCAAGGTAAAGTCTGTGTTGTATTCAAGATTCCAGCTGAGTTACAGAAAAACATACATTGATTGAGAAAGGATTGATTAAAAATCACTAACTCCTCAGAGTGTCTAATCAAAACTATTTACAAAAAGGAAAAAAATGCCTTATATACAGACTATATGTCGGCCCCTTAGGGCTTACAAAAATATCCCAGTTCAAAAAAAGATCTATCTCAGATATTTGATGAATTAATTGCAGAAGCCTGCGTGTCCCTGTTGTTGGTGTCGGTGTGAAGAACCGCTCTTGGAGAAGCCTTCTCCTGATCTTTTTGTAGCATTAATTCTTCTGATCCATCGTGTCCAGCTACCGAGTCCCCTATTGAAGAGCTGCATTGAATGCCCCCCAAGCTCAGAAAAGATATATGTTGTATTCGTCCCACATTGGCATTCCACGTTTTGATCAGACTGCCACGGCTCACCTCAGATCCCTCTGGTTAGTTGAGCACCTTCCACATAGGCCCTGCAGTTGGTCAAAAGTCCTTTTGAACAGAATTGCATCTCGGCAAGACATTGAAAGTGTCTTGCCGATGCGATTATGTGTCTCTGTAGCTTTAGAAGTCATGTTGATACCGCCAAAACCATCGGCAAGACAAACAGATTTGGTTAGAAGTCCCAGCTAGCACCATTGAGTCACACCGATATCCTTTTCATTTGGTACCTCCATCTGTCGGCCAGAGATTATATGTTCGGGAAGACCTCCTAATGAGCCCTCCATCTCTTGGAAAGCACATACGCAGTCGGTATGACTCTTGGCAATGACCTCTCATCGAGCTCATTTCGTTTGCCCCGAGCTTACTCTTCTCCTCCAGGCTCGAGCTCCTTTGGCTTTTGGTGAGACATTGGTCTGTCGATCGGACTTCATACCGAGCACCTCTTCACTCTCTGCCGAGTTGTTCACTTTACTATCGGTGAGACAGCACCGAGTTGGGGAGACCTCTTATCGAACTCACAAGACTATGCCGAAGTATATAACCTTCGGCGAGACTCCAGACAGTCGCTAAGACCCCATGGCGAAAGCCCCAACTCTTAGCGATACCAGACGTTTTGTTGGTGGGACCCCTACTTGTTTGCTTTAGCCTTCAAGACCCCTTGGTCAGGGAGACTCTCTCTGGTCGGCATGAGGTTGTGCCGATGACACTTATCTTGGTGAGGCCTCACTTCATCTGTCAGCAAGAGGCCGTCAACGTCTCCCCGAATGCATTTTACCTTACCGAGCTCCGCTTTCCTTTCGCCAAGAGATCACCGGGTCGGGGAGACTTCTCTCTGACTTGGAAAGATACACCGAAAACCTCCTTGTCGATGAGACATTAACGAGTTGCTAAGACCACCTGCCGAATTCCCTTTTGTCTGCCCAAAGAGCTACTGTTGTGTTTCGAAAAGAGTCTTGCCAAACTAATTTTGTCTTAGTGACAACCCATCTGAGTATCGACAAGAGCCTATTGGTGTCACCTCGAAAGCATTACACTCTACCAGGATGTTCCCTTGAGCTCAGGGAGAGCTTGCTCAGTCGGCAAGACATCCTACCGACCAAGCCCTCATTCTGTCCGAGCTCTTCTTCGTTGAGACTCTCACTGAACTCCTGCATTCTTTCTGAGCTCTTCTCCCCCTTCAGCAAGACATCTGATGTCTGCGGGACATTCTGGTGAAGTCCCTTAGTTACACCGAGGTTCTTTTGTGTCGGCGGGACTCCTATCAAAGACAACTGCATCGAGGTCCATCCTTTCCTTTTGGCGAGACTTTCATCCTCGCCAAGACCTCCTGATGAAGCCCCTCACTTTTTCTGAAAGCATCTCTCACTCCGAGACTCTTCACATGTTGGCGAGACATTGAACCTTTGCTGGGACTTCTCACCAAGCGCTATAGGTCTCCCCGAAGCCTGTGGTCGTCGAGAGTCTCAACGAATGATGATTGAATGGCCTATTGGCCAAGGAAATCCACGTGGTAAGAGGTCATATCGAACCCTCTCTGTTATAGCGATAGCCTATGTAGGCTCGTTCGGCATGACAAAAACTAGGTCTCAGCGACCTGCTTAG
This sequence comes from Sequoia sempervirens, assembly GCA_007258455.2. Taxonomy (NCBI): domain Eukaryota; kingdom Viridiplantae; phylum Streptophyta; class Pinopsida; order Cupressales; family Cupressaceae; genus Sequoia; species Sequoia sempervirens. The sequence continues at coordinate 16,365 of VDFB02317834.1, read as the reverse complement.
GATGGAATAAATCAAACAGTCAGTTGGCCAAACAATAGGAGAGTCTTGCCGACTTTCTCCTTGGATGATTTTCATGCCAAATCTTCCTAGGGTGGCTTCTCCCACTGAGTTCCCCGTGACCTAGTAGCAGATGTAGAGTCTTTGCCCTTGTGTGAATGTCCCACTGGCCTCCTCAAACCTCTGTCACATGATATTCTGCCTAATTGATCCTGAGGGTGAAAATTAGGTAACAAATCCAAGATCAGACATGCAAACCAAAAAATACCTTCCACAAGAGAAACATAGAGAAATTCGCATGAAGATGTGCAAATGTATTGTATTAAGGAATTAAGTAAATACAAGAGATGAATTGTTTTATAAAAGCAATGTATGCATAACCCTAAAAGGTAACCCTAGTGTGCACAATTATTAATCTATCTAAGTTTAGCTTAAGTAAAACTAAAGTGATAAGTGACTTAATTAATTAGCCAATATGATTAAATTAATTAAGTGAAATAACTTATTATTCTAACACCCCCCTTAAGATGAACTTAGGAAGTAGATAGAACACTAAAGAAAAGATGCATGAAAGCAAAGATGGGTCCTAACAATAAGGCCTGATCAGGCACCCATGTACAAATGCAATGAATGAGAAAGAGGAGAAAACCCAGTGGAATAAAACCCCCCCTCAATGAGATGATTTGTTGCAAAGAAGCACTAGAAGAACTAGAAGAACTTTGGTGGAGTAACACTAGAATCTTGAATCTGGCAAGCAAGGAAAGATACCTTTGTTTACAAGAAACCATATGAGAGTCACTGTAGGACTCAAGCGAAATCATGATAATGCAACAACAGACCCTATGCCATGGAACATTGGAAATCTCACAAACTGGAACAACCCTGGAATCTATGAAGCAATAGTAGACGTATAAATGGCGCCCCTATAAGAGGGAATGATATGATGAAAAAATATGGAAGCTATGTGTATCTCGATGTTGATGCCAAACAGTGAGTAAAACTGATACATAAGAGCAAGTAACATGAAGATTTTGGAACATTAACCATAAAATGAATGGCCCTCAAACTAAGATGTGATCCAGTGTGAACCAAAATGTATCAAGCTATGAGCAAGATGTGGCCAAAAGAAACTACATAATCCAGATACAACTCATACAAGTTGTCATCAATATGAAGATGAGATCAAAGTGCATGCAATGCAATTACACTCTAATCAAATTATTATGCAAGAAGCCCCCTTGATAGAAATTTATAGAAGTTCATTTAATTACAATATCCCATGATTGTAAAAGGAGAACATGCAAAACATGCATAAATTAAAGAGACAATGCAAACCTAGTACATGAAAATAAAAAATAGTGCATGCACAAACCAATGTTCACATCTACCTCCATGATTAAAAAAATAACCTCAACTTTGTGTAAATGAAAAAATATAAAAAAATGGCCAACACCAATGTGAGGTGCTGAAAACTAGCTTTCCGTCGATATCTCATTTGCTAAAAACAGACATCGTGGCCAAAAGTTATGAATTTTTCAAAAAAGCTAAATTTAGCTTACAAGAAACAAGTTTTCTAGCAAAAAAGGTTTACTTCTGATTTGATTTGTGCAAAATCTACTCACTATTTGTAGACAATAACAAAATCCCAGAAATATTTTGATGCTAAGAACAAAACCCATAAATTGTTTTTTGATCCAGCAAGCAAAAGATAAAAAATATTTTTTTAACCTTCAGCCAATAGAAAAATGACGTGCACCGCTTTTTGTACAACAATTTTCTCCAGATCTGTGCAAGATATACAAAATCTAAAAGATACCTAGGTGAGATTTCAACCCTGGCTACAAAACCCATAAATCATTTTCCCTACAACTGAGTGGAAGCTGGATTTCTTAAGCAAAAAAATGGCTCCAATAAAATTGGCTTGCATCAAACCCTTGATAAATTTTTGACAAAATAAATGTCAATCGTGACTTTTTCCAGCACTCTGAATCCAATGGAGATGCCCGTCTGATCCAAAACACTTCATAAATAAGTTCAAGGTATGAAACCCTCGACGAACCCCGAACGTGCTCTGCAATGAATTTCTCCAAAAACCTAAGGGGCTGCAAATCAAGGCTCTGATACCATGTTAGAATCCAAGATTAGACATGCAAACCAAAAAATACCTTCCACAAGAGAAACACAAAGCAATTTGCATGAAGATGTGCAAATGTATTATATTCAGGAATTGAGTAAATACAATAGATGAATTGCTTTATAAAAGCAATGTATGCATAACCATAAAAGGTAACCCTAGTGTGCACACTTAATAATTAATAAACAATTAATTATTAATGTGTCTAAGTTTAGCTTAAGTAAAACTAAAGTGATAAGTGACTTAATTAATTAACCAATATGATTAAATTAATTAAGTGAAATAACTTATTACTCTAACAAGTGCTTGATTGCTTTTACTTACCACAAACTTATTTTGAAAAGATGTCATTTATTTCTTTTCAATAATATGTGAAAAATGTTTATAATAGTAGTATGAATGACTTGAAAATTCCAAATATATTAGGACATGCACTTTGATTGAGCGAGTCAATGGGATCCTAAGATGTGTTCCTTAAATTAGTGGATTAATAAGAATACTTGTTATGAATAGCTTAAGGACTCCAAGCATGTGAGTGGCATAATCCGAGTTAGTGAGTGGATAAAGAATACTAATAAAAATATATTGGTACGTGTTGGCACCCATTTTGATGTGTCTCATTTTTGCTTTGTTATACTTTATAAGTGTGTATTTGACCTTATCTTTCCCATTGTTGTTAACCAATTTGAGAAATCTTATAAGTTGGGTCCCCATGTTGAAGTATTGCTCAAGAGGGATAGGAAATGCTCACTTTTTTGTTAAAATGAGTTAAAACCAGTTAAATTTTGTCTTGCAATTTTTACCTGTTCAAATAGAACGAGTCTAGTTCCCTTAGGGTTCCTTGCAAGGTTCTAACTAGTTGGAAGGCCTTGCAAAAGGATAAAAATGAAGAAATAAATTGTAATTCTTTTTGTGGGAATTTGACTTCTAATTACTCCATAGGTTTGTTCCGAGATCTTTTTCGCTCAAGTCTAGTTTAGTTAACTTTTATTGCAATAACTCTTTTTTTTGAATCTCTATATCCATCTAAATTGCACCAGACAAAAGGAAAAGGTTCAATTCACTTGGATTTTCCCACATGTCCAATTCAATTAGAAAATTTGACATAAAAGGTTTTGCAGAAATTTTCCCCCCATTTGAACTTCCCTACCCATAAGTGAAGCAATCAATTTACTTGATTTTTATCGCACCCAACCATTTATAAGATAAAATTGAATGTTTGTAGAGGTTCGATGCTTGTTTCAACTTGATTGATATCTACTTAACATTTAACCAATTCACTTAACTTTTTTCGCATGAAAGCCTTTTGCAAGAATTTTCTCCCATTTAAACTTCCCCATTCAAAATTAACTATTTTGGTTCACTTATCCTTTTCTACATCCAATGTTTTATAAAGCCAAATTTATATTGTGGAAGTTTGGGGTCCATCTTAGCCTAATCCTTTGCATCTTAACTTAGGTTTAGTTCACTTGGATTTTTTTACATGTTGTACCTTTGTGATGTCATCATTCCATCACCATTGCATCATCGACCCTTTTAGATATTCCCTACCCAATGGAACTAAACCTTTTAAAATTTGAATTCTTATTTCGTTTAGTGGACTTCTTCACAAAACCAATCTAGTTGCATTTTCCTGCAAGCCATACTTTGTCGACATCACCATGTATTTTTGTTGGCGTCATCCCATCAAGAGCATTCCCATTCCATGATGTTGTCATGCTTACATCATCATGATATTATATGGTCCTTTTATTGATGTCATCATCATAAATTTTCTTCTAAACTAGACACTGAAATATTGTGAAGTTAGCAAGTTTAGTTGGACTTCCTATCAGGTTTAGTTTAGGTGGTTTTTTTTTACAAATCTGTTTCAATGGCCAACTTTTGCAAAGTTTAGTTGCACACTAGAGCTTCATCTTGACATGTAAAAGGTTCTCTCTTGTCACCCGAACATCCATAATTCATCTCTCACCTACTCTCTTTCCCTTCAAGATATCATTAATGCACTTTCAACATCTTCCAACCACCATATCTGATCTAATGGCACTCATCCATGCCTTATTTATTGTTGTAGGACCCCAAATATTGAAACACCATTATATTAGCAATTTTTTTAGGTTATTTTCTTGTCCCTATGTGCGAATATGTACACCATTAATAATTAGAGGTGACGTTGGTTGAAGATTGAAGGTTGGGAACACAAAAGTGTAGTTGAAAAGAAGGTACATGCACCCCCTACAACAACTAAAATCACAAATTTCTATTATTCCTAGGTAGGTGTGCATGTTTCCTTTGAAGATCCAACTTGCATTTGGTATAATAGATTCATTTTCATTATTCAAGAGAAGAGGATGACATTGGATTGGAGAAGAGTGTAGCAGAGAGAAAAACTTACATAAAAGAACTAGAGGGTTCATAGTTTCCAAGTTTGGGTATTGTAATTTTTCTATTGTAATTACCTTGGCTTCATCTCAAATTTGTAATTAAGCACTTGTAATATTTGTAGGTCAAATGATTAATGTAAAAATCAACCTTCATTGAGTGTCTCAATGTGCATGGTGTGCATTTCTAGATGAGTGATGTTTAGTTGGCCAACTAGATGATTGTAAAATCCTTTCAAGACATTTGCAAGGTATCTTTCAAAAAAAATAAAGGAAATGCATGGGTATGCTCATGGATTACTAAGTAGAATCACTTAATATTCTATAATTATCAATAAATTTTCTAAATGTATGTGTGGATCCTAACTTTCTTGTGTATTTTGAAAGGCATAGTCTTTTATGGTGTCTAGATTAAGGTATCACCTTGGTTTCAATTATTACACATTTTGTATGAATTTAGATAACTTATTTCCTAACTAGATAAATGCATAGGTTTCTTACTAGCTCCTCTCCATCATCCTCTAGACACTCAAAACAAATCAATATGAACATATTTTTAATTTTATATTTTCTAGTGTGTTCTAACTGCCATGTTTGAATGTATGTAACATTGTAAGGGGTTACTATAAAACACATTCATTGAGATCAATGTGGCATATCATTTTTTTAAAGTAAGGTTATTAACCTTGAGTTTCCCAAACCAACATATAGGCACATAGTGACAATTGAAACATGGGTACACTATGCAATAGGTATGACTTGTGTCAAGGTGAGTGTTGTGATTTTTCCATGATATCTATTAAAACACCTTAGAAAACTCCCCTTGGTCAAGCAAATCTGAAAGTGAAGGAGGTATTAACCACCTCAATAATTGGTTCTCAAATTCCCAACCTGAACATAGGTTTCATGACTCTTCTTAAGTTTGGAACTCCTAACACTTGGGAGATTATCCAACCTTAGAGATTTGGGACTTACAACTCAAATCACCAATAGTAGGAATAAAAACACCACTCTAAAAATATATCACTAATCACACCTTAGTGTGTAATAGGTATGTCAAATATTTATGGATGGTTGATTAACAATTTTTTTCTAATTTTTTGCACATAGTGATGCAATACATGAGGTTGATTTCCATTAATCAAATGGCATGTGCATAATCAAGATCTTTATGGCCAAGTGACAAATGTATATTAATTTTTCATCCACTTACATTAACTTTATATATTATTTAATGTTTAAAATTTAGTCTCCTAATTTGCTACATTCTTGAAATATACAAAAAAACTAAATAAATATTTATATAAAAGAACCCCATCTCTCTCTTGACCTCTCTTTATCTCTCTTGACCTCCCTCCCTCTATTTATTTCTCTCTCACACACTCACTCTTTTACACTCTATCTCTCTGTATCTCCATATCATCCCCTCTATCTCTTTGTCACTTTTAAAACTCTTCAATTAATTTGATCTAGGTGAAAGAGCATAAGCTACTCACAAGTTAACCTTTGGATTGTCTCTTCATCTTCTAGTTTCCCCTTGCAAATATTTTTTCTCTCATTTTTGTGGCTCTTGAAACCAATCCAAATAGACACATATTCTTGTAGACATCCATGTCATTGCTAGAGATATTTTCTGTAAAACCTTATAGTGATATCTTATATCCTATGATCACATGCAAAACAAAAGATAGCCTTCAACACGATAGTAGAGTATGAGGATAGGTTACTTGATATGGTGCAATAATTTACGATGATCAATAATGGATCAATGATATTAATTACCTCCTAAATTACATAATGTGCATGAGGGATTGCTTATATAGGTAAGGTTGACAGATAGGACATGGCAAGATTGTGACAAGTGTCTGAATCCTACTGCTATGCGACAACTAAATATACGATAAGATAATATTGAACATGTGTACTAGAGACTTCAAGAAATATTCCTAAATCCCTAAGTAAAATTAACATGTGAACATGTGTGAATAGGACCTAACTAATGACCAGTCAGATAATGTGCCTTGTTCACACTACAAAGGGGAAATCATATAGGAAATACCCTTGTTCACACCAACATCCCCTAAGTGCAACTTGTGGAGAAGTAAAAAAATGCAATAATGCAAAGATGATGTGAGGATCCATGGATGTGTACCAAATACTAGGCCATGTTAGGTACCCATCTATAAATGATCTCTCACAAATGAAGTAAAGGAGAAAAACCTTATGGGAAAAACCCCTCTCTAAAAGAGATAATGAAATAAAGAAAACATGTATAAGTGATGGAAGAAGTGATGAATGAAGGACTCAAAATGATCTCCCAAGGACTAAATCCATCAAAAATGTACAATAGATATCCCCCCCATATGAGAGAAAGAGTGAGACTATAGATCTCCCCATAATGAAGTAGTTCCTTTTCTAATGGTGAGTGCTTGAAAATAAAAGATAATCCAGCACCTCCCTTGGGAAAAAGCAAGTCTAATGGTGGATGTAGAAGAAAATTTAACTCCTAGAAGAGAGATGAGGGAAGAATTTATTAGATGCACATGACGACTAAGAGGGGGGAAAATCAGTTGTATACTTTTAAAACATCAGAAACCCTCATTAACATTTAGATTACATTAGTTCTTAAACCCTTATCCACCATTAAACCCTTAACATGCATTAATATATTGTAAACATGTAAAGTAGTAATGCAAACACATCAAACACAAAAGAACACTAGATTTATGTAGAAAAAAAAAGAATGGAAAAACCACAGTGAGGATTAGCTCACTAATATATGAATTGCAATACTACATACCATTTAAGGCTCACTACTACGGGCTCACTACCCAAAAAGATAAAGAAAGACTCACTAATGGTGGCTCACTACCAAAGAACTCACCATCCAAAAGAAAGAAGAATAGAAGAAGGGGTGGCTCACTACCAATTTGAATTGCTAACAATGCATCTCTCATATACAAAAGATACAATTCCATTGAAGCACAAAAAACTCGTCAAACAAACTAAAATGTAGACACCTTCTACTCACTGCATTAGGAAGTCATAGGCATTAAGGATCGCACTCAGATCAACACACTTGATTTCATTCACATATTTTCACATCACACACTCTCTGGTCTTAATCCACACAACAATTCACCTTGCATTTATACCATTTGTGACCTAAAACAATCTCAATTAGGTCGTCCTTAATGAAACACATACACCTTAACTATGCAACACCAAATAGGTTAGCACTAAACACTTCCACAATATAAAGAAATGAAGTTGAACCACACTAATACTTAATTGGGACCTAAATCTACACAATCATGCTTCTCAAGACTTCCTCAATCAATAATTATCCTCCACAATTAGTACTAGCACACTAGGTTGACCAAACTTGCACTAACACTTAACAAGTGACACCAAACACACCTCTCAAGGTCCGAAAACATCTTGTAGACTGTACAAAAACACTCCACATCATTTATACAACATCTCAAATTATTCTAGCATCATTAGAATATTCTGCATAGCTACTACAACCACCTAAAACTCAAGAACACCTTCATTCTATGCAACCAAACATACTGGCTTAAACATCCAACACACTAGACGATTTTTTGGAATAGCTCAACTCTTGAAACTTCAAGGAAAGGTAGATATAGTCAATATAAGCATGTTCCCATATTTACAACACTAAAACCTTCACAGTGGAGAAATGTGAAGCAATATCATTTCTCCCAGACATCCTATTTCACCAGACAAACATATTGTCAAACACATCTTCCACTGTAGAACGATCTAGAACCTGAAACTCTAGATATGACATCTCTGAACACCTCTGATAATCATGTCCAAACCACATAAGCATATCTTCAAGCATGAAGAAATGTAGAGAAAAACACTAAACACCACTCTGTCACTTAACTCTCTTTATTCAAATTTTCTCAAAAGAACTTGGAAACCAAGTGAACCAACTTCATCAACAACACTACTGACATATTTTCAACACCTTTATAGCATCTGCAAAATGAAACACTTTCCAACTACAACAATATTCCCAAACACAAGTCAAACCAACAACCTTTGCAACTATATTAAAGTAAAACATCAATGATAACACCAGTTCAATGTGTTAACATCAATACCAACAACTCCAAACTTCCAACAACTCCAAATCTAGGGGTTGACATCATCAACACTAGTAGCATTCCAACACTCCCTTAATACAAGGGGTTGAAATCAATGACAACACCCAAGAAAATCACAAGCAACTCAAGATTCCACACTTCCAACAAAAGTCTCATGATAGTTATCTCTAAAAATTGATCAAGTGTCTCCATGAGATGACATGCCACAAAAAAATTAGGTCCTACCCCAATCAATGAAGATGACAAATCAAGGCTATGTGGAAATTCATGTAGAACAATCTCTAAGGATAATGATTGTTTGACAATAATAGTGTAATAAATTTCATAGAAAAGGAGATGAATATCCTCAAGTGTTTCCTCCAAATTTGCAATATGAGACTCATAAAAAATCTAATATAATTTTCAAGTAAGTATCCCACAAAATTGAATCTGAAAGACTATGATGATCCTGCTAAGTAGGGAGGGGAGTCTCAATCAATTATTTTTCACAAGGAACCAATGAAGGTGAAGGATCAACACTTGTATCTATAGGAGGAGAAGGGTAATCTAAAGAAACCTTGTCATCTTTATCATCCAAAGATGCAAAGTTCTCCATAAATTCAAACTCCTTAATATTATTATATTCATATGGTATATTATATAAAGCATCAAGAGGTACAAGAAAGTTTGAAGTAGGATCATTAGGGAATGAAAATGTATCACTATCTCCATATATCTCAAAGTTTGGTTGAAAGAGAATGAAAACACTCAATGTGATAAACATCATTCTAAGTGTCACTATCAACACATGGTAACAAGTCATTCCTAAAATACGATCCTTTTTGAAATTCTAAAAAAAATATTACAAGGTGTACCTAGTTGGGGAACAAGACCATACAAATGTGGCAAAATATGAAGCCAACAAAGACGTTTCAAGATACCATCTCTCCATTGTTTATAGTTTCCCCTTTTCAAGATGATCAAAGAAGGATGAAATGAAAAACCCACAATGAACTATGAAAGATCTCCAAATTACAAAGAGAACAACCTTCAACAATATTTAGAAACTCCCAAATATATTCAATACTAAAAATTAAGCCCCTCCAAAAATACATAAGTTCTCCAAGCATCAATATGTCCAAGTTATCAATAAAAAATGTGATATTTGCAATAAACTAAATAAAATATATCTAGGCCTAAATATGGAAAAAATACATGAATATATCTAAAGAGCTCCTCAATACCTTTCCAATACTGCAAGAATCATGAAATTGGATAAATAGGTAAAAAATTATGAGCTCAAAAGTCAAAATGAGAGATCTAACTTCAAGAAATAAAATGCAGTAGTTGAAAATTTTGATAGTGAGACCTACACCACTAGAAAGTACACAAAACTAGCTTTCCAATGACTATAAGAAGTCAAAAATTTGATACTTGGGTAAAAATTTATGGTTACCAAAAAAACCACCCATTTAGAACATCAAAATGGACCTAGTGGTCCCCTAGTGGTGGATGATCGACTTACTAGTTGAGGTGGTAGATCTTGCCACTTAGGGTGGTGTATGGGTGGAGGAATCTAATTATGATTTTCTCAGTTGCTTGGGCAGTGTGATATAGTGGTGATTAAGGGGTGATAGTTCATTACATGCCACCCACTAGGGATTAGTGCCTTTGCACTGGGTAGAACCACTTGTAACCACATGCCAAAGCCTTAGTGCTAAAATAATGCAAAAAATTAAAATTATTTTTTTAATAAAACTACATAAACCATACCTTGTCAATTGCAGATCGGTGTAATGTTGACATTGAGAGAATATTCTAGTGAATATACTAATCTGCTTGTTGATTGATTAGTGTGATTTCTTGTAGACCCGCATGGACCCATACAACTATGCAAATTTATGACCTTGGCAAATCTACAACACTAAGAAAATGGCCAAAAATTATCTAGTATTAAAAAATCAAGTGTTTTATATAAAAATAAGAGTTTTTAGGGCTTTTGGACTCAATGGTGAGGTCTGTTTTTCCCCCAAAATATGTCCAAAAAATTATCATTCCCAAATCACCCTCAAATCCAAGAATGGTTTTTCATATTTGGAGAGCTCTGATACCATGTAAAAACTGACAGTGAGCTCTAACACCCTAGAAACTTGCAAAACCAAATATATCCTTCCACAAGAGAGGAGACAATTGCTTGATATTGTGAAATAATGTATAATGATCAATAATGGATCAATCATAGTACTTAACCCTATATTACATAATGTACATGAGGCCTTACTTATATAGGCCAAGTTGAGAGATATGACAATGCAATACTGTGACATGTGTCTTAATCCTTTGCTATGAGACAAATAAAGATAAGATAAGATCACATGCGTACTAGATACTTCTAGAAAGATTCCTAAATTCTTAAGTAAACTTAACATATGAACATGTGTGAATAGGACCTAACTAATGACTAGTTAGATAATCTATCTTGTTCAAAATGCAAATGGGAAATTGAATAAGAAATACCATTGTTGACATCAACATATTCTAACTTCCCTCATGACTCACAAGTGTGTTTTGTCACCACTTTCCTTAAATAGCAACCACAACACACTATAATCACCTTAGAAAGATAATCATGGTAGATTTATACTAGAGCTTAGTTTTCCTTCTCTTTCTCTTCGCCTCTCTCTCTCTCTATATATATATATATTTCTCCACTCTATCTATCTCTCCCCCTCTTTATCTTTGTAAATATATACATATCTTGTAAAAATGTGACAATGACAATGACAACGACTTGATGAGCCACAAAAATACTCTCTTAATTAGGGCCATTTCCTCAATTATGTTGCTACTTTCATGACATTTCTAAAAATTTCCAAACACTAATTAATCATAAATCATTTGAAGTAATTATTGATATTCTAATGGATATTTGCAGATGTGTGTGAGTGCTTTTGAAATGTGATAAATTATGTTGGTTATGATGAATAAGTGCCTTGTGTAGTATCTATTATTCTATGCAACAATGAGGAAGTTGATCATCAAAATTCAATAACATGTATCCTTGAGAGTTGGTAGCTAGCAAATCAAAGAACCATGAACCTACAACAAATGAAGTGACTCCTGAAGTTGAGTCAACTACAGACTGTTGGAAATTTAAAAAAAATTACTAGTTAATGAGGGACTTTGCTACAAGGTCATGAACTCTTTTGTTTGTTACCAACACCTCTACCATTTCCCCCACATGCCTATGAAAATGGATTCTTTATCTCTGATAATAGATTCAAACTAGAACTTTAATTTCAAATATTTTCCCATGTCTTTATTACAAATAATCTTCTTCTTACACTGCAAGAATGAGTTGACAAGTAGCATTTAGAGTCCTAGTTGATTATAGATAAGTTTAATATATATTTCAAAACTTTGTACCCATAACTGTAATTGTAATCCTTCTTTCAGCAAGTGTATTTTCTTTTTGAATAACAATTACAAATTCTTTCATCTAAATTATTGAATCATTGAATCAACTATACATGGATAATTGAACAAATAATTATATTGTGTGTTAAAGAAGAGTTTTGATACCCAATCAAGGGCCCACTTGAGGTATGATTATACTCTATTGTTAAATAAGTGATTAATTTATTTTCTTTCTACATTATAATGTTAATTGAGAAGATGTTATCACCCATAGATATAGATGAATAGTATTTTGTAACCCATAGAAGCAATAACTTACATGTATCTTTAGTTCGGTAACAACAATTTGTTATGTAGATTTTTTTTCTTAAATATGGTCCTTTCCAAAACAGTGCTATGCTAACACTTCATAGAGATACCTAGAAATTTCCTAGCTATACATACAATACTAACATCATCTTAAGAAACACATCCCTATTTGATAATTAAATATAAATTCATGTTACTAATGATTGCCTAATTGAGGATGATCTAGTCCATTAGGTAGATGTGCATGAATAAGTTGCCCCACATAATTAGGTAATAAGGGTGCACATACATGGCTTATAAATGTTTGATTTATATTACATCATTAGTTTATAGTTTAGATTATATTAAATAATAAATAATAAATTAACATGTAGATGTTAATTTATAATATTGTAGGTTAGTTAATAGTTAGTGTAGACACTTAAAAATGTCCTGAATGATATCATGCACTAGAATAAGATATACTAACATCATTTCCTCCTAAAACCCATCCTCTTTTCACTTAATTGATTAAATTAGCCTAGCTATTTAATTAATTATGTCATTTGCATCGATTAACCTAATTAATTTAATCAAGTTAATTCTCCCCCTTTCATGCTAACATTTCGTCCTATTAAATTGAATAAATCTAATTATTTAATTTAAGTCCCTAAGTATTCTTATTTAATTAAATATCATTTCACTTTCCCCCTTTTTCATTAAATCACTTTATTTAATGAATATCATGAAATTCCCCTAATTGCATAATTAAACCTTTGTTTAAATTATCAATTACTAATTAATCTAATTCCCCCCACTTGCAAGGGAATATTCCTCCTTTGCACATTCCTCTAAAGGGAATATTCCCATGGAATATTCCTTCCCCTTTTGCACATTAAAATTTTGTTTTAATTTGCTAAATATCTATTTCCCTCACCCATGGAATATTCTCTTTTTCTCACTCATTTAAAAAAAGGAATATTCTTCCTTGTAACAAACTTAGAAAACTTCATGTGCAAGTTAACTTACAAGACTTCTTGTGCAAGTTAAAAGTGTGTTTGTTTGAAAGAATGAGAACCTTTGATTCTTTCCTTGATCCATGTGATCATTGATTCTCATCGTTGATGAGAATCCATGATCCACATGTTTATCTTCCTTCATCCTTGACCATTGATTAACCATTTTGACCTCAACCCTCCATTTCTCATTTGCTTTCTTATAAATAGATCACTATTTGGAGACAAATGGATCCATGTTTTTCAAAGAAAACTCATGCTATTGAAATCACTCACACTCACACTCATATTTAGCACTTTTTGTTTAGAATCATTTTAGCTTAATTACTTGCATTCATTAGCTTAGCTTCCATTAATGGCTTCCATGGTAACATAGATGCATTCATGTAGCTTATTTGGTAATTAGGGTTTCAATCATTTTAGCTTAAAATCCATTTAGATTAGCCTTGAATTCACATATCTTGATCATATTAGCATAAGTCATGTTAAAATAGCTTGCATCATGTTAGTTTAGCATTTAAATCATGTTTCATCACACATCTCACAATGGTTTCATTAGTTTTCTTCAATAAAACTAATTGAAACAAGCTCATTATCGACAGGATTGGGAAAGGGTCGTCATTCCACATCAATGCAACACCACTCCCCTAATAGGATAAGTTTCAATGGATTAGAGTAGACATTTAAAAGATTTTGTAGGTTAACATGTTAAGTTTTTAATGGATTCCTAGTTTAGTGTTTATTTGAATGATCTCTATTGGATTAACATTTAGTGGCATGAATATACTTTGTATCCTCATGGATCAAGTGTAGTCAACCCATACTGGTATCGGTCACATATTGGCGTTAGAAGGAGGGAAAAACGATCACATTTAATGAATTTTCTCTCAAAGTTCACTTTTTTGGTTTTTGCAAATACAATGGCTGGCTCAAAGAGATTTCAGCCGAGAAACGCTTTATAAAAGGCATCACCATATGGCAATGCTATTTCAATTTGATATAGTGACGCCTAATTAAAACATTGGCGACGTTAATACTTTTTAGAAACAATGATGCCACCAAATAGTGATGCTATCGTCATCATTGTATTGCTTCTGAGGCGGCGGCTATTTTTCACCGAGGCGACACTCATTTTATTTATAGCAACACTAATAGTGAATAAGCGAAACTTTTTCTTTGGAAAGAAAAAATGGTAGTGATTTCAGCATGAGCTTTAAAATTTACATTTTATCTGCTTTTCAAACACATCACTGACTACTCGCTTTTTTGGGCTAACTGAGTTTTGCAGGTTTGGATAACACCACTTGAAGTGAAGAAGCATACTACTATCATTTGAATTATAATTGTAACAAGTGTGTAAAACTTTTGGGGTAATTATAACTCATTTATCATGCTTTTTATTTTATGCTTTAGGAACAAACTAGCTTTCAATTGGGTTTTAAAATGAACATTCAAATTGGTTAAAATTGAACCCTCACATCATTTTTTCTTGTGGGATTAAAATTGAACAATACAACTTCCATACTTCATTTGGTGCTTAAAATGAACTTACCTTTGCTTTGAGGGTTAAAATTAACAAGTGTTTTCCATGTCTTGTGGTTTGCATTTTCATCATTGAGTGTGTATGCTCTTGTAGTGCCCCTCCCTAATTCACCTTTTTATGATGATTATTGTTTATGTGTACTATGAGACTAAGAGCTATTTCTTTATGATTACATGTTGATGATGTATTAGGATGTTAGTATACTAACCTTTGTTGAGGATGTATTAGGATATTAGTATACTAACCTCTGTTGATGAATATGCTAGAAATAGAATGTGTTACCTTATTTTGGAATGGTTGAGTTTAGATGTTACGAGATGTTATTCGATATATTATATGACGATTTTAAATGTTGTTTAAGTGTGGAGGGAAGGATGACATATTTCTCACTTACGAGAACCCTATGATGTTTTGATTTCCTTTCACTAAGTATGAGGTGATTATATGTATATGCACAACCATGTTGTGTGCTGTAGGTCGCAAGTACTAGGCATCGACTCCACCTGAATTGGCAGGTTTGAGCATGCCTTAAACCCAATGGAATAGTTGATTGGAGATAACACTTGGTCCCCTACCCTAGCCATCATCCTCGAAGAGGATGAGTATCCGGTCTGATACCTTGTCAGTGTGTCAGTGTTGTCTGTGGTCAATTGGTCTTGCTTTTCGACCCGGGTTAGGGTTAAGGTAACTATTTGGCATGTGGTTGTTTAATTTAAAATAGTTTGATAAATGTTTTTTTTGGTTAATTGATGCATTAAAATAAATATAAATATATTTATTAATAATCATAGTTTATAATAAATTAAATGTGTAATGTAATATTAAGATATAAAAAATTAGAATTATAGTGGAAAGTTATAATTAAATAATATAAAAAGAGTATTCTCCAAGGTTATAATGCTATGATTGTTTGGTTGCATTGAACAATGTGCTTAATTTTGGATCGGGTGATTTGTAATTGTCTAAAAGTGGGAGTCATTTGTGCAAATTGATAAGGTTAGCTTCCAGAGGCCTAGGAGGGAGTGTTTTTGTATGAATGGTTTATTTATGATTGTTTCATTTTAGAAATGGTTTGGTAATGTTTTTCAGTTGTATTAGCCAAGAGGTCAATGCGCACGCTGTGTGAATTCTTGTGATTGTGATAGGTGTGCAAAGGGTGGATTGCATTTCCTTACTTACTTGTGTATGAATTCAATAATGACTATGATGTGTATGCAAGATGGTAAATGCATTTCTTGATTTATAGGGTTGGCTCTCAATAGGGGCTGGAACCCAAAGTGGTGTCTAAGATAACCTATTGGGAGTTTCTTAATCTAGCGATAACCTTAATAATGAATTAGGGGGATGGGTAGAATTCACATTAATTAAGATAATGTATGCCTCACTCATGGCTTAAGTGATTGTTTAGGATTGAGATGAGAAGGGAAGGCATGGAATGTCAAGATCAAATGCCTTGTCCTTATGAAAGGTA
>VDFB02317830.1:0-16884 GCA_007258455.2 Sequoia sempervirens | reverse complement strand
ATTAAAGATTCCTTTTTAATGTGCATGGATGGGATAAAAGGAATTTAATATTCCTTGGGAAATAGAAAAGGAATTTAATATTCCTTAGGGGATGGGAGAGGAATTTAAAATTCCTCAAAAGGGCCTTGGGTCAGACAAAAAGGAATTAAAAATTTCTTGGGGGATGGGAAGAGTTGACCAAAGGGTAGGTTGGGATAGCTAATCAATTATTAGGTTGTGTAAGTGAGGGATTAGGCAAATGATTAGGTGGGTAATTAGGATTAATGATCCACTTGCATATTATGGAGGATGTGAGACCTCCCTAATCAAAAATTAAGAATGTACACATCCTTAATCTAGGATTAAGCAAGGGCGATTAAGATTAGGAGTGGATTATGGAGGATGATACATGATGGTATTAGATATATAGATTATTTATTTAATTTTTTGGAGGAAAGGGATAAAGGGTAAAGTATTTAATTATTTAATTAAATACCTTAGGGATTTAGAGGACTTTAGAGGTATTAATTAAATAATGGCAATGTTACTTTAACCCGAACATGAGGTGGAAGAGTCACGCAAGAGCAGAATGTGTAGAGGCAAATGAACTGCCTGGAACATGTATTGTTAATTTTCATTGAAATAAAATCATTTGATTTTGAATTTTGAGTTTGTTGTTGAAAGCAATTGTAATTCGATTGTAAATTTCACACAAGTAATTGTCAAATTTGGGTAAATCATTCATGGATTTTGTTGTAATCTAAGTTTTGGAAGTTGTGTGAGAGTTTTTTTTTTCTTCTTCATCATATTTATATGTAGAGAGGGGGTAAAGAGGGAGAGAGGGGGGGGAAATAGAAATATAGAAAAGATAGAATATTTCTTATTATCCATTTCATGTCAACAATGAAAAGATAACACATGTTCATGAGGAGCCACACTCATTACAACATGTCATTTTCTTAAAAATCTAATAATTTACCCTTCAAACTTCTTAGGTGTACCCATTACATAGTAAAGCACAATTGCTAGTAGTACATGAAAATCAAATCCATTGTGTTTTTAAACCTTTAAATCAAGGGTCATGCCACTTGTGACAAAAAATGTTTCCTACATGATAGGGAAAATATAAAATAAAAATTCAAACTATAAGGATTTATGCATATGAAGAGAAATGGTATGACATAAAGGGTGCAAAAATAATTATGCACAGATGTGTTATGATGGATGGCCTCAAAATTTTATTTACTCCACTTAAATTCATGAACCAACCAAATCCAATCAAATTGAACCAAATTAAATGAAAAATACCAACTAACAACAAAAAGATGAAATGACATTTGAGTGAAAGAGTAAAGTGAAGTGCAGCTCACTCTTTCTTTCACATGACAAAAATATAATGATCTATCAATTTACCTTTGCAATACAATAGAGATTTTGTGCCAAAGGTCAAAATTTGTTGGGGTTAAACTCATAATGCCATCTTCTCTTTGAAAAAAATTCTTGGCTAATTCTGGCACACATTTAGTGAATTTCCAAGTATGGATCTAGAAAATTTTCCTCTTCGCAAATATTATATATAAAATTATTTAATTTTACATGTATGAGATTCAAACTCTTGGCCAATTTAAGCATAGAACATGACCTCTATCTATTTGTAGTTGTATGGTTACTTTGGATAGACCATGGCTTGCATTAAAAATGTCTAGTTTAGGTGCTTATAATTCGTGGTCACTTTTATTTTCAAAATTTTGAGTAAATTGCAAAACATTACAATCATATTTGAGCTACACATATTGAAGTGAATTTATTGTTTGTTTGTCCTCAAGGAAAAGGGTTTCGTGTAGGTAGATAAATATGTGCAACCTTTTGTTTGTGATGTTTTGAGATGAACCTTACCTATCAAACCAAAAATATAAGTGAAGGCAATCTACCATAGATGAGAGTCAAAACTCAAATTTCACGCTCCTTTATAACTTTCTTAATAACTTAATATATTGTTCAAATAATCAAATTGCATAGAGATATAGTAGCTAAGTAACTTTTCAACAATGTTAATTTCCTATAGTTTTAAAAAATAAAAAATACACATATTTGAACATTCACTATAAATAGATATTACATTTATATCATAGGCATGGTTGACAAATAGATGTCATAACTTTTGATATCTTTTACAAAAATTTGTCCAAATTGTGTATGTCAGATATATTTTAGTTTAATTCATATTACAATATACAATATTTTAGTGAATAAATGAATAACATACACTAATTATAAAGAGAAAATGTTTTGAGGACATAAAAAATTATTTTATCTTTAAAATAACTAGATATTTTCATTAGGAGGGGTCAATGTTTATGGAAAATAGTTTGATGTTTGTGAATATGGGAAAAGGGACAAGTGGTAGGTGCATAAAAATTTGTTTAAATGATATTAAGGTAAGTGGAAAACTTATGACATTTATCAATATATCTATGTACCAAAACACTCTCTCTCTAAATAAATATCAAACTAAATAAAAAAGACACATATACATAAATTTTGCCATTAAAATTATATTTAAAATAATCAAGACAATCAAATTGATTACACATTTAATTTATATAATTTGATTAACAATACTATATTTAGGTCTATGTCAAGAAAAAAGTGGTTTGGGTCACGTTCTTAAAAACATGGCTTGTTCATCTACCATTTAGATTGGTTCTCTAACAAAGATCAGCCACCAAACCTTTGGGAGCACAATTATGCAACGTTACTTCACATTTAAGATCAACCACCAAACATGTGGGACACAGTGATGTAATGTTACTCCACCTGTATGGGAAGAGACAAACACCATTAATGTGTGAAAGTAATCATTAATCCACATAATATGAATTATCAGATTTGAAAGTGACAATTGAAAGTTTCTTTTTCAAAACAAAACATATCGTCAAGATTAGTAGAAGTTTCTTAAATATCTATTTACAATTATTTAATTGTTATTTTATTTTACTATAGAATTATTTTATTCACTACATAGTACTTAAATTTTTATTTTTATTTAAGAAATACTTTATTTTATTTATATTGTTTATTTGATAAGATTTTTTTTAATTTTTTATTTTACAAAACACTATCTATTATTTCCACCTTTTTTTTTATTTTAGTTTTACTTCTAGCAATTTTACTTGTAGAGAGTAACATATATTCTGAAAAAATTATGTGGACATAAAAAATTATGTTTATATACATCATGAATGTGATATCATATTAAATTTCTTAGACATTCAAGAAATAAATATCCAACTCTGAATAATTTTTTCAATCTTACATAATAAAAATTGTGTGGTTATATACACCATGATTGTGATATTGTATTAAATTCCTTATCCACTCCACCTACTTATTTATCTTTAACTAAAAACAACAATATATTTTAAGACCAAGATAGAACAAATAGTCATCTCCTTTTCTAAAACACAACGTGGAATTGTTCTCTTGACTTTTTCAAATTAACTTCCAAAATGTTTGGACTACACGTACTCCACTTCGACACTTACAAGAGACTATACGTCATTTCTTTACTGGTGTAAGCTTCAGAAGTTCCAGACTGCTTGTTTTCTTCAATCTTAACTAGAACTGTAACCATTTCTGGAATATCTTGAGTTGAAAGAGAATATGGGGACTAGATATTTTGATGGATTGAGTTTAATTCTTCTTTGCATGGGTTCCCTGTGCTTTGGAGTTACAGGCGTCACAAACACCGACGACGGTCTGCTCTTTAAAAATTTATCATTTTCTTTGTCATCTTCCATTAAACCTGCACAGACTTACTCTTTGGATATTGTGTTTTACATACGGTCTGCTCTTTAAAAATTTATCATTTTCTTTGTCATCTTCCATTAAACCTGCACAGACTTACTCTTTGGATATTGTGTTTTACATACAACTTCTGCCCTGAATCTCATCATGTTACTGTGGGAAAATTCGCCATCAAACTGGAATAGTGGCATAGACCCTTGTGACTCTCAGTGGGTTGGGGTGGCCTGCACAGATGGCCGCATAACTGTTGGAAGTGTCAAGGTTCTGAGAGGGGGGGGTAAATCAGAACCTTACTGTTTTATTCGAAAATTCCTTACAAATTTTGCAATAAGGAACATATAGCAGAATATTTACAATTTATGCAGGAAAAGTATAAGCATTCATCATGAGCATAAAGAAATGAAACTCACAACCATGAAGAAACACCAAATTTGTGCCGAGTGGAAGACCCTCCAAAATCTCATGATTTTGTCATAGGGAGAAAAACCACTCCATGAACCTGTATCTTCTATTCATTCCAACCTTTTACAATCGGCAGTCACTACTGCTCAGAAATTTACCACAACTCATATACATATAAAAATTGTGCATATATCACTCGTACATGTACACAAGTTTAAGATCAAAACTTTCAGACCCACTTATCCTCAGATACATATATATATATATATATATATATATATATATATATATATATATATATATATATATATATATATATATGTTTTTCACACACACACATATATGCATCTAAAGATTACAAGTGTATATATTAACTTCGAAACAGAACAGTTGCATATTTCTAACTGAACCAGTTAGAAACTGTTCAACAAACTTTCTCTTAAAGATGCTTCAAAAACAGTTTCAGATTTCGAATCTGTTTTAGATGAAACTGATAATCATTAAGCTTTAGATTACGAATCTGTTTTAAACAAAACTGATAATCATTAAGCTTCGATTGAGAGATATTCGAAGACAGTTTCCATAACGGCTTTATGCTTTGTAACTGACTGAAAACGTTTACATATTTCCTTTTGAAAACTGTATATAATACCCTGGGTAAAAATCCCAAAAAGATTATTCAAACTTCTAAAAACTGCATAACCATGTTCCGGGTTTGAGACCCTTTTTTAAGAATGTAAAACCTTCATACCTGTTATGCCCAAGATTCTGCCCAAAGAACCTCATACCTGAAACACAAGACTCTGTTCGGCCTTAGGAAGTTTCTTCCTTCTTTCATACGCCTCAGATCCTCATACATGAGCAAAAACGAACATAAAAGCAAACTTTTATTCTTTCTGAGAAAGATAAGTGTATAAACCTGAATCTTCATTTGAAATAAAAAACAAACAATGAACCTGCATGTTTTCATCAATCAACTTCCCTGTTTTGCACAAAAATGTCTTGATCCAACCGATTACTTCCTGTTTGTTTTGCAGAATGAATTCAACTTTCAGAAACAAAACGCAACAAAAACCGTTTGCTCAGAATAAACAATACCCACAACCTTAATCAAATTTAACCAAAATTTGGAGTCCGCCATGCAAAGTCAATACTTGGCGAGAAAGGACTGACAATAATCAATACTTCGTTCAGACTTGTCAGTTTACGATGGTCTCAATTAAAACTGCCGACAATATCATTAAACCCTTTTCAATTTTTTCGCTTAAACAGATGCCATCATATATTCCATGCTACGTCCAAAATGCCATCATACTTTCCATGCCACATCAAAAATTGCCACATGTAACATTTTGCCAACAAAACAAATCTGCCACGTATTTGCCGGATGACAGATAAGATAACAATCTCCCCCATTTTTGATGCAAATTTTTTCACCATTTCATAAAATGAACTGAAATACCATGTCGATTATAAACAAGATAATGAACTGAAATGCCAAGCAGATTTACCATGAAAACATGATTAACCTATGAACCAAGTGCATCCAAATACAAGAACCAAACCTGAACAAACCAAAACTGCTGTGCCAAAAGAACAAAACAAAAATGAACCTGTATGAACCTGTGCCAATACTGAACCTGTATGAACCTGTGCCAAAACAAAATCAAAACTGAACTGTGATCACAAAACTGAACTGTGCCATTCACAAAACCTGTGCCTGAAAAACTAAACCTGTGCCAAAACAAAATCAAAACTGAACTGTGATCACAAAACTGAACTGTGCCATTCACAAAACCTGTGCCTGAAAAACTGAACTGTGCAAATTACTCCCCCAAAATTTATGCATCAAAAATCTAACCATCTGCGTTAAATGTTTTCTGTGGAAGAAGCATAAATCTAACACAGAATATGAAAAGTAAAAAACTTATTCCAGCATGGATTGAGAGAAGACTCCCAATCGAATTCTGAACTGTTCAAACAATTCTCTAGGAAGAGCTTTGGTAAAAATATCAGCAACTTGTAATTTAGAAGGTACATGAATAAGAATGACCTCATTTGATGACACATGTTCGCGAATAAACTACAACTTGATGGCAACATGCTTAGTTCTAGAATGCATAACAGGATTTTTAGAAATCTGAATAGCACTGGTATTGTCACAAAGGATTTTCAGAGGTTTTTGAACATGAATACCCAAATCTGAAAGCTGATAAGACATCCAAATTAACTGAGTACAACATGCTGTTGCAGCAATAATTTCAGACTCAGCAGTAGAAATAGTGACACATTCTTGTTTTTTACTGTGCCAAGCAACTAACCGATCACCTAAGAAAAATGCAGCACCACTAGTACTTCGTTGATCATCTTTACATCCACCCCAATCAGCATCTGTATAACCAATGAGAGCAAAATCATCATTTTTTGGATACCACAAACCATAATCCAAAGTACCTTGTAAATATTTAAAGATACGGTGAACAGCATTGAGATGAGATTGACGAGGAGCTGCTTGATATCTAGCAACTTGACATACAGAGTGCATTATATCTGGTCTAGAAGCAGTAAGATATAAAAGACTTCCTATCATAGATCGATACTCTCTTTGATCAACAAGAGGAGATTCATCAATTTTCATCAACTTACATCCAGTTTCCATTGGTGTACCAACTGGATTACAAGTATCCATTTGAAACCTTTAAGCATTTCCTTAGCATATTTCAGTTGAGAGATAAACAAACCATGTTCAAGCTGAGAGACTTGAATTCCCAAGAAAAATGTCAAAGGTCCTAACATAGACATCTCAAATTCAGACTCCATGATTCCTGAAAAAGTTTGTGCTAAATGATCATTAGTAGAACCCAAAATAATATCATCTACATATATTTCAACAGCCAATAAATTTTCATTGTCCATTTTTGTATACAAAGTGTTGTCCACATTTCCTTTAATGAATCCATTTGCAATTAGATGTTTATCTAATCTGGAATACCAAGCTCGAGGAGCTTGTTTTAAACCATATAAGGCCTTTTTGAGACGAAGAACATAATCAGGCTTGTCAGAAGATTCGAAACCTTCTGGCTGTTCCATATAAACTTCCTCCTCAAGATATCCATTTAAGAAAGCAGTTTTGACATCCATTTGGTAAACAGTGAAATTTTTATGAGTGGCATATGCAAGAAAGATTCTAATTGACTCCATCCTTGCAACTGGTGCAAAGGTTTCACCAAAATCAACTCCTTCTTGTTGTGCATATCCTTTGCAAACAAATCTGGCTTTATTTCTGATCACTACACCTTCCTCATTTAGTTTATTGTGGAATATCCATTTTCCACCAATAACATTTTTACCATCAGGTCTGGGAACAAGTTCCCAAGTCTTGTTTTTCTCTATCTGATTTATTTCATCTAGCATAGCATTTTGCCAACTAGAATTTGATAGGGCTTCAGTTACATTCTTTGGTTCAAAATCTGCTATCAAACAAAATTGTTCAGCAATATTTACTTGTTCTCCTATTTTGGCTTTTCTTCTAGTTAAAATTCCTTTATCAATATCTCCAATAACTTGAGACTCAGGATGTCTCTTAGCTATTATTCTAGAAGATGTTTTTAACTTTGATCCATCACTAGTAATTTTAGAATTGGAACAATTTTCTGATTCTATTTTTCCTGCAAGTTCATCTTCATCATCAGTTTCAACTTTATCTTGTTCACAATTTTCATTATGAAAACTTTCTGATTCTTGAAAAGATAAACTTTCATATTCTTCTTTGTCATTACAGCATACAGATGTTTCATCAAACATAACATTTATAGCTTCTACAATTTTGTTCAGCCTTTTATTATAGCATTTATATGCTTTGCTATGTGTAGAGTACCCAAGAAAAATCCCTTCATCAGATCTTGAGTTAAAATTTTCTAGAGAATCATCATTCTTTCTGATAAAACATTTGCAACCAAATATTTTAAAGTTCTTAACATTTGTTGTTTTCCCATACCATAATTCATATGGTGTATAAGCTGTCCTAATTCTGATTTGAGCTCTATTTAAAATATAGACAGCTGTATGAACAGCTTCTTTCCAGAACTTATCAGGCAGCTTTGCTTCATTTAACATGGTCCTGGCCATTTCCTTGACTGTTCTATTTTTTCTCTCTACAACCCCATTTTGTTGTGGTGTCCTAGCAGTAGAGTATTGTCTTTTTATACCTCGTTTTTCACAATACTCAATAAATTCTTGAGAAGTAAACTCTCCTCCTCTATCTGTTCTTAAGCATTTCAGTTTTAAATCAGTTTCTCTTTCTACCATCTTCCTGAAAATTTTGAAACGTTCAAAGGCTTCTGATTTATGTTTCAGAAATGTTACCCAAACCATTCTTGAATAATCATCTACAAACAGCATGAAATATCTTTCATCATTTAAAGAAGTTGTTTTGGTTGGACCACATAAATCATTATGTACTAGTTCAAGTGGTCTATTTGACAGATATTCTTTTGTTTTAAAAGAAACTCTTGTTTGCTTACCTTTTATACACTCTTCACAAACAGATGCAGGTTTAGTTATTTGTGGTAGTCCCCTGACCTTTTTGTTCTTGCTGATTCTAGCAAGATTATCAAAGTTCAAATGTCCTAGTCTTTTGTGCCATAGCCAATTTTCTTCCACTTGACTCATAAAGCAGGTATTGACCAATGATGTTTCTTGAATAGTTGAATCTATCAGATTATACAGATTACCATTTGTTCTTAATCCACTGGCAATGATTCTATCTTTCCCATTTTTAATATGACATTCTTTTGCATTGAAAGAGATAGAATATCCATTATCACATATCTGACTGACACTTAAAAGGTTATGTTTCAACCCTTCAACGAAGTACACATCATGTATTGGTGTATCATTATTTAAGATTATTGAGCCTTTTACTGTTATATAAGCTCCTGAGTTATCACCAAACCGTACAAAACCTCCATCAAAGTTTTCTAAGGTTTTGAATTTGTTCTTGCACCCAGTCATATGATGAGAACAGCCACTATCCAACACCCATGTTGCAGATTTTTGAGCAAATAAAACTGTTTCAACAATTAAGGACTTTTCATTTGTCTTTACTTGTTTCCATAACTGTTTAGGTCTCAGATTTAATTTACACTGATTTGCAAAGTGACCATAGTAAAAACATTTGAAGCACCTAATAAATTTTATTTTGCCTTGACTAGTGCTATTTTTACAAAAGATTGCTTTGTGCCCAAAAATGTTACAATTGAAACAATATCCACTGAAAAACAACTTTTTTTTCTGACTAGTATAATCTTCAGATGAACATTGCAAGATATTCAGTTTTTTATCCTTTTCTTCAAGTAAGAGTTTTTGACTTTCTATAATTGAATTTGCTTTTATTAATTCATCTTGAAGTTTTTGATTTTCAGTCTCATGATTTGCAACTGATTTTTTTAACCTTTTAATTTCTTGCAGGGATTTTAGAAGTTCTTCTTCAAGATCTACTTCTATTTCTAAATCAGATGAGGATTCAGGCTCATTTGATTCAAATTTAGGAGTATGTATTATTTCAGCCATAAACAATTTTTCCCCTTCTTCATCTGCATCACTGGATTCTTCATTTGGATCTTCTTTTGAAAAAAGACTTTTCTTTTTGAAATCCTTAAACCTTTTATTCTGATTCCAAGGCTTCTTTCTAGAAAACTTCTCATATTTCTCATCACAATCATCAAGTTCAATATTTGGGCATCTAGCAGCAAAATGTCCTAATTGACCAAAGCTGAAGCATTTAGGTTTGCTTTTATATTTCTTTGCCATTCTTTTAACCAATAATGCTTCTAAAGCATCAGTTAGATCTGAATCACTCTCATCATTCTTTTCAACCTTAAAGGCTGATTCTTTTGATGAAGAACTAGCTTGATTGCTAATTCTCATTTCATATGCAGTTAGAGTTCCTTGAAGTTGATGTAAGGTCATTTTTGAAAAACTTTTCTTTTCTTCTAATGTAGAAATTTTTGTTTCAAATTTAGGTAGGACTAATCTAATAACCTTTGAAACAACATCATGTTCTTCTATGTCTTCACCTAGACCCTTCCTGGCATTCACAACTTCCTCAATTCTTAAGAAATATGCAGCAATGGTTTCATCCTCACTCATTTTCAGATTGTCAAACTGAGTTTTAAGAGTAATCAGTTTAGATTCTTTAACCTTGTCATCTCCTTGATAGATAGTTTCAAGTTTTACCCATATATCATTTGCAGATTTGCAATAAATAACTTTGGCAAAGACATCTCTAGTAAGACCACAGAGAAGAGCATATCTAGCCTTCTTATCTAATTCAAATTTTAGTTTCTCATCAGCATCAGTAGGGACTGACGCTGGAACAGTGTATTTTGTTGTTACTACATCCCACATCCTTACATCTAGAGAATGTATAAATGCTTCCATTTTAACTTTCCAGAAAACATAATCATTTCCATCAAATAAAGGTGCCCTATTAAGGAAAGCTCCTTCAGAATGTGCCATAACTTCCAATAACCAGGGATCAATTCCTAAAGGGAATCCTACGCTCTGATACCACTTGTTGGAAGTGTCAAGGTTCTGAGAGGGGGGGGTGAATCAGAACCTTACTATTTTATTTGAAAACTCCTTACAAATTTTTGCAATAAGCAATGTATAACAGAATATTTACAAATTATGCAGGAGAAGTGTAAGCATTCATCATAAGCATAAAGAAATGAAACTCACAAACATGAAGAAACACCAAATTTGTGCCGAGTGGAAAACCCTCCAAAATCTCATGATTTTGTCATAGGGAGAAAAACCACTCCATGAACCTGTATCTTTTATTCATTCCAACCCTTTACAATCGGCAGTCACTACTGCTCAGAAATTTAACACAACTCATATACATATACAAATGTGCATATATCACTCGTACATGTACACAAGTTTATGATCAAAAGCTTTTTGCCCCACTTATCCTCAGATACATATATATATATATGTTTTTTACACACACACACATACATGTATCTAAAGATTACAAGTGCAATATATGAACTTCGAATCAGATCAGTTACATATTTCTAACTGAACCAGTTAGAATCTGTTAAACAAACTTCCTCTTAAAATGCTTTACAAAAATAGTTTCAGATTACGAATTTGTTTTAGACAAAACTGATAATCGTTAAGCTTCTTTTTGAGATATTCGAAGACAGTTTCCATAACGACATTCTGCTTTGCAATTTCCTTTTGATTTGAACCAACAAAAAACTGTATATAATACCCTGGGTTTAAAACCCCAAAAGATTTATTCAAACTTCTAAAAAATTGCATAGCCATATTCCGGGTTTGAAACCCTTTTTAGAAGTGAACAAAAATTGTAAACCTTCATACCTGTGATGCTCAAGATTCTGCCCGAAAAACCTCATACCTGAAACACAAGACTCTGTCCGGCCTTAAGAAAATTCTTCCTTCTTTAATACGCCCCAGATCCTCATACATGAGCAAAGAACAAACATATAAGAAACTTTTTATTCTTTCTGAGAAATATAAATGTATAGACCTGAAACTTCGTTTGAAAGAAGAAAACAAGCAATGAACCTGCCTGTATCCACCAAACGTTTTCCTGTTTCGCATAAAAAATATCTTGAACCATCGGATTATTTCCTGTTTGCAAAATGAATCCAACATGCAGAAACAAAACACAATGAAGAACTGTTTTGCTCAGTATAAACCGATACCCACAACCTTAACCAATTTTAACCAAAATTTGGAGTCCGCCATGCAGAGTCAATACTTGGCGAGAAAGGACTGACAATAAACAATAATGCGTTCAGACTTGTCAGTTTACGGTGGTCTCAATTAAAACTGCCGACAACATAATTAAACCTTTTCAATTTCTTCGCTTTAAACAAATGCCATCATATATTCCATGCCACGTCAAAAATGCCACACGTAAAACATTTTGCCAACTAAACAGATCTGCCACGTGTTTGCCGGATGACACATAATTTAAATAGTTAAGCAACAGCAAACAACATCGCCTGTGTGGCTTTGTAAATGTTATTTTCTTCTTTCAACTTTGATAATTCTTCCTTCTGTAAACAATTTTATTCTTCTAACAATTTTAGCATTTCCTCAAAATCTTCTTTCTTTTTCTTGATTTCATCAAAGTATTTTAATCTTTCTTCCAACTCTTAATTCTTTCTTTGAACATAATTCAATTTCTTTTCTAATTTTTCGATTTCACACAAATTCTCCTATCTTTCTTTTCCAAATTTTTTTATATCTGCTACCAATTGTGGATTACATTTTTTAATTTCTATCACTTCCTCCTCCAAGACCTTTTTCTCCTTTTTTACTCTTTTGCCTATCTTTCCCATTGAAATAAATTTGATTAACCTCACCTAATTATGCTCTAGTGATTTCTTCTTTTCCAAGAGCGCCTCCACTCTTCTTTACACAATTTCCTTCTACAAACTTTCTCTAAAACTCGACGGTGGCATTCAAACTCTTTCCTCTTGCAATTTATGGATTGTCTTGTACAAATCTCTTAAAATGATGAACATTGATTTCTTTTTCTACAACTTCTTTTGGCAGTTACACAAATACAATAATTCTCTCCAAAAAAGAGTTGTGATTTACTTTTAGCAAGAAAAACTGATCATATATCTTTATTTTTTGTAGCGACTTTCTTCCAATACAAATTGCCTCAAAGATCTCTACAAATCTTTTTCCAAACACACAATCAAGCTTTTCAAAATAAAATTAATTATCTTTTCCAATAGCCTAAGCAACATTTTCTACACTTATTCTATCTGCGATCTGAGAACCTTTTATTTCTAGATCTGCAACCTTTTAAATCTGTGTCAGCAACAAAACTCCTATCTATATCATTCTTCCCTAACTTCTCTTGAATTTTCAATCCTTTGTATGGAAGCTCTTGTGTGACTGCAAAATCAGCCTAACTAATCAACAACTCCTTCACCATGTTTTGATGGTATTGAATGAAGAAATATCAAAACCCACATAACACATTGAGTATATAAAGCACAAAATATTAACATACCGGTGCTTTAATACATTTACTTCATCAAAAAAATTTACATCCTTACCTCTTAGAGGGTTTAGATTTTACAAAAGAATAATTAAAACAATACCAGCTATAGAGAAAAACTAACTAAATTCTAATTTATTTCTAATTTTCATTTCCTAATTTATTTCTAGTTACAATAGATATACTAATGCAAAAACTACATTTTCTTGTTTACACAAAACTAATTTAATAGATTCTAAACAAATTGAAAAATAATGCAGGAGAATTTAGAACATACCAACTACAAAAAAAACTAACTAAATTCTTATTTATTTCTAGTTACAATAGATATTACTAATGCCAAACTACAATTTCTTTTTACACAACACTCCCCCTTAATTTCAACAGTAAATTTCTTTCAACTTTCCAACCAACTATTCAAACACTCTCAATTTGTTTACTTGTATAAATAATTCAAACCATCTTCAAAATCTTCTTACTAACAATTCTCACGAATTCTTTCCAGCTGCTGCCGCAATCCATCAAACTTTGATCTTCAAATTGGAAATCCTCTCACTATCTATAGCTTTCAAACCACAAAATTTGCGTAGATGTGGATCCCAACATGTATCTTTCGCATAACTTTCCCTTTTACAATGTGAACATTCATGCATTTCTTGAACAAATTTTCTTGATCCTGTAAAATTTCCTTTACCTATAATATATCCAAGACCTTCATATTTTGGTCTCATAATGGGTCCAATTGGTTCTTTTATTCCTTGTGCATTTTTTCCTAATCCTTCACCTTTATAACCTATTCTTTGCATTAATCTCAAACCAACATTTTTGTCATGACAATTATTAAGATTTACATTATCATCTTCACATTCTTCTTTTATACATTCTTCATCAAAAACAATACTTGCCATATCACACAAACTACTTGATTTATCAACAAAAGAACACAGATCTTCAATACAACAAGCAACATCACTTATCAATGCCTTTGTAAACATTTATTTTCTTAATTCAACTTTGATAATTCTTCCTTCTGTAAACAATTTTCTTCTTCTAACAATTTTAGCATCTCCTCAAAATCTTCTTTCTTTTTCTTGATTTCATCAAAGAATTTTAATCTTTCTTCCAACTCTTAATTCTTTCTTTCAACATAATTCAATTCCTTTTCTAATTTGTCAATTTCACACAAATTCTCATATCTTTCTTTTCCAAATTTTTTTATATCTGCTACCAATTGTGAATTACATTTTTTAATTTCTATCACTTCCTCCTCCAAAACATTTTTCTCCTTTTTTACTCTTTTGCCTATCTTTCCCATTAAAATAAATTTGATTAAACTCACCTAATTCTGCTCTAGCGATTTCTTCTTTTCCAAGAGCGCCTCCACTCTTCTTTACACAATTTCCTTCTACAAACTTTCTCTAAAACTCCACAGTGGCATTCAAACTCTTTCCTCTTGCAATTTATACGTTGTGTTCTACAAATCTCTTAAAATGATGAACATTGATGTCTTTTTCTACAACTTCTTTTGGCAGTTACACAAATAAAATAATTCTCTCCAAAAAAGAGTTGTGATTTACTTTTAGCAATAAAAACTGATCATATGTCTTTATTTTTTCTAGCGACTTTCTTCCAATACAAATTGCCTCAAAGATCTCTACAAATCTTTTTCCAAACACACAATGAAGCTTTTCAAAATAGAATTAATTATTTTTTCCAACAGCCTAAGAAACATTTTCTACACTTATTCTTTTGCATTACAGATGATGCAATCTGCAATCTGAGAACAACCTTTTTTTTTTAATTTCTACATCTGCAACCTTTTAAATCTGTGTCGGCAACAAAACTTCTATCTACATCATTCTTCTCTGACTTCTCTTGAATCTGCAATCCTTTGTATGGCGGCTCTTGTGTGACTGCAAAATCAGCCTAACACATCAACAGCTCCTTCACCATGTTTTCTTCCAGCTGCAGCTTCACTTCAACATTGATTATCAAATTATATTTCAGATCTTCACCATAGAACCTCCCTGGCTCTGATACCAGTTTGATGGTATTGAATGAAGAAATATCAAAACACATAACACATTGAAATATATAAAGCAGAAAAGTATTAACATACCATGCTGCTGCACAACTTCTATTACTTCATCAAAAACATTTACATCATACCTCTTTTATAGAGGAGTTTAGATTTTAAAAAAAAAAATTAAAACATACCAACTATAGAAAAAACTAACTAAATTCTAATTTATTTCTAGTTACAATAGATATACTAATGCAAAAACTACATTTTCTTTTTCACACAAAACTAATTTAATAGATTCTAAACAAATTGAAAAATAATGCAGGAGAATTTAGAACATACCAACTGCCAAGAAAAACTAACTAAATTCTTATTTATTTCTAGTTACAATAGATATTACTAATGCCAAACTACAGCTTCTTTTTACACAACACTCCCCCTTAATTTCAACTGTAAATTTCTTTCATCTTTCCAACCAAATATTCAAACACTCTCAATTTGTTTACTTGTATAAATAATTCAAACCATCTTCAAAATCTTCTTACTATCAACTCTCACCAATTCTTTCCA
This sequence comes from Sequoia sempervirens, assembly GCA_007258455.2. NCBI lineage: Eukaryota > Viridiplantae > Streptophyta > Pinopsida > Cupressales > Cupressaceae > Sequoia > Sequoia sempervirens. Next base: position 1,048 of record VDFB02317830.1, on the reverse strand, counting down.
ACTGCTGCCGCAATCCATCAAACTTTGATCTTCAAATTGGAAATCCTCTCACTATCTATAGCTTTCAAACCAAAAAATTTGCACAGATGTAGATCCCAACATGTATCTTTCACAAACTTTCCCTTTTACAATGTGAACATTGATGCATTTCTTGAACAAATTTTCTTGATCCTATAAAATTTCCTTTACCTATAATATATCCAAGACCTTCATATTTTAGTCTCATAACGGGTCCAATTGGTTCTTTTATTCCTTGTGCATTTTTTCCTAATCCTTCACCTTTATAACCTATTCTTTGCATTAATCTCAAACCAACATTTTTTTCATGACAATTATTAAGATTTACATTATCATCTTCACATTCTTCTTTTATACATTCTTTATCAAAAACAATACTTGCCATATCACAAAAACTACTTGATTTATCAACAAAAGAACACATATCTTCAATACAACAAGCAACATCACTTACCAATGGCTTTGTAAACATTTATTTTCTTCTTTCAACTTTGATAATTCTTCCTTCTGTAAACAATTTTCTTCTTCTAACAATTTTAGCATTTCCTCAAAATCTTCTTTCTTTTTCTTGATTTCATCAAAGAATTTTAATTTTTCTTCTAACTCTTAGTTCTTTCTTTTAACATAATTCAATTGCTTTTCTAATTTGTCAATTTCACACAAATTCTCATATCTTTCTTTTCCAAATTTTTTTATATCTGCTACCAATTGTGAATTACATTTTTTAATTTCTATCACTTCCTCCTCCAAAACCTTTTTCTCCTTTTTTACTCTTTTGCCTATCTTTCCCATTAAAATAAGTTTGATTAAACTCTTCTAATTCTGCTCTAGTGATTTCTTCTTTTCCAAGAGCGCCTCCTCTCTTCTTTACACAATTGATAGCGGGCAGAGGCAAAGAAATTAAGTGGAAAATAAAATATCCGTGTTGCCGCACAATAACAAAATTCTTCTTTCACATTGCTTGAGTAAAAAATATTTACACGAGTTCTTTATATAGAAAACTTTACATACATTAAGAAAATTCTAGAAT
>VDFB02317828.1:40077-51696 GCA_007258455.2 Sequoia sempervirens | reverse complement strand
GAAAGCATGTGGGAAGAGAAGTTAGAATTGAAGAAGGAAGATCACTGGTTGGTAGACATATGGCGCAGAGACCTCATCAACCGAAAAGAAAGGATGGAGCAGATCCAGAGCAGGGTGGATCCGGATATTGCATGGATCAAAGAAATCCGAGCTGAATGCACCGAGTACCTTAAGCTGATAACGGGCCATGATATGCCCACGGTGCAATTGGATGCAGAAAAGGTCAGGTCATACTTTGAGGAAAAGATGAAGGACGGGACAGCCGGAGATATCACAACGGACTTCCTAAGTTTCACTGCCTGTGCCTTCGACCAATCAGAGCTGTTCAAAGATCAGGGCTCAAAGTATGACGAGGATTGGAACGGCTGGAGGAGAACGCCAAAGAATGGAGCTACCAGGCATTGAGATGCGAGGTCCTCGAGGTAAACAAGCTCCAGGCCGTCATCCTCAAGTACATAGAGCATGCAGCCTCTGAAAAGCGGAAAGACAGCCCAGCCAAGGAAGAAGACCTCCCAGAAGAGTAGCTACAGCCCAAAAATAGCAATTAGCTACAGGACGAAAATGCAAATAGTGTCATCCACTAGATGACAAAATAGGGAAAAGACAAAAGATGTTTTTTAATTGTAAATCTATTTGGGGGTAGGTGAAACCCTATTTTGTAATGAATCTTGGCCACACAATTGTAATGAATCTTGGCCATTCATTTGACTTTTGGAAAACTATAAATAGAGCTCTCCCCTCATTTACAAGAGGAGAGAGTTGAGTTGTTGTAAAGGCATGCTGCTGAAATTTATGAGAAATAGCATTGACTTGGTGTATTTCCTTGTTTTCTCTCATGTCAATTGATTCACTTCTCCAATATTAGATGTTAGCTTAGATCTCTTTGCTGTTTAGTTAGTTGTTCATGTTATTTGGATAATCTTAGGAATGATGTTGGCTGTTCATGAAAATTCCTGCTTTGTTGATGATCCCTTAGTCCATACTTTTGTTGTTTGCCACGTAGATAGTCAGGCAAAGTTAGCCCTGACTTGATTTTCGAAAGCTGCCTCAAACACTTATCTTTAGTTCATACATGCATGTGGTGGATGAAGGATAAAAATCTGCAGCCCTGAGAAGATTGCACAATTTCCATGATATTGTGAAACCCCTGGTTAAGTGGGATATTGTTTTGAAGGAATTGTCCATTGCAGGAACTCCATTATCACTGTTCGCAGCAAGCTTTAGGCTTAGGAACTTTCCTTCCCCTTCGCTCTTTTTCACTTTCTTTAGAAGCTGAACAATACCAAGGTTCATTGCACATTATAAAGCAAAATCTAACAACTAGATGGAGTTTGAGACTGTTGTTTGAACCTACAGCCAACACATAACTGCTTTCATGCTAAGCAACCTTTCTTCAAAGACCAACTTCTCATGCTTCGTGAGATCCACACTTTGTATTTCGTAAGGCTGCCTTTGTGATTCCAAAGAAATCACATCAAAACTACCCGAGGTATCTGGGGCTAACGCCATGACCTCGACATCCGGTAACGGGATAGTGTTCGAACTCGACACAGTGGGAAATTGTCTTCAAGTTGAGAGGTAGCAAGCAACCATGCACCTACCCTGTTGAGAAGTGCATAAAACGACCATCAACACTTGGCTACATCTTTAATGAAGAAAACAGCCAGGTACAAAGGCGTCTACAATTAAAGCCATTGTGGAAAAATCCTTGGCGATGGATTCAAAAACCTCTACTAAGTAAAACCCTAGGGATGAAAATACCCTTTCTGGGTCTGCATCTTCTTCTTTTTCGTTAAATGATGGGGGTTTGATGATGGTTGTTGCAGGAGAAACGTGTAGTGTTCTGAATCAATGCGGTTCGTGCAGGAAGAGAGTGGGGATATTTTCTGTTCATCGCATGGCTATTCTAAAAATCATGAGTGTTCTTTTTATTACAAGGCGGCTAGTTGGAGGGATATTGAGAAGGTGAATCCTCTTGTGAAGGCTGAGAAACTTCAGAAGATTTATGATCAGGTCGGGCTTTTAATCTATTTTAGTGTTAGGGTAAAGGTTCATTTTTCTTTTCTGGGTTAGGGTTTTATTTTCATTTTTTTATTTGTTTTCTCAATTTGAGTTACGAGCCACAAGGCTTTTATGGCTACAATTGTACAATTTAAATCTCGGTAATTTTTTATCTATAGGTTTGGAGGGGTGTAGGTTATTCATATGATCCTGATGAATTCGATAGAACAATTTCAATGATCAAAATTTTAATAGTGTATTGTAGCTGTCTATTTTTTTTAATTTAAAAAAAGATTTTTATTATTTGAATTTTAGTAAATTGTTATAGCAGCTCTGTAATTCTCCTGTATTTGAGGAAATGGTTTCAATAAATTGGTTTAATTTGGATATCTTGAATGAGTTTGTGCAGAGAGCATGAGAGCTTTCACAAGAACGATATGTAGTCAGGGAAAATAAATCCACAAAAAAGGTAATTTGGTAGTTATTGCGTCAGTAGGTTCTTATTGACTAGATGAAAACTTCTATTAGACAATTTTTTTGTGTCTTGCCCTAAGAAATGTAGTCTGTAATTGATGCAGAGACCAAGGGTTTTGAAAGGTATGCAAAGAGTGGGTAGTGGCTTGGAATAACCAATTGTACTTGCAAAGAGTTGTCTACTTCAATGCATAGTATTCATCACTTTGATTTGTAAGGTGAAATTTGAAATCACCATTCAATTTGTCTACATGATTGGAAATTTCAAAGTAAGCCTAGAAATCTTGATCGGTTTGCCATGTATGTTAAATCAAAAGAAATGTATAGAAATCAAGTAACATCAACAGTTATGATGGATGTAATTTTCTAACTTCCGCAATAGTCCCAAAGCATTATCTATTGTACCAATTGTTTATTTGTTTTGACACATTGCAGTTGTTTCAATCTTTTGGGAATTCCTCATAAGCATGCATTTGAAAGCATTTTTATTAATCTTTATTTTTATAAACTTGCTCAAGATTAGTAATTGTGTGAACCCCAGCCTTGGTACTTGCAAAACAACATGAGTAAACAAGTAAAACAAGGAATTGCAAGTTAAAACCACGATTCCCCATGAAATCCATTTAAAACTTCAAACTAGGAAAGAAAATAACAAAGAGCATAGTGAAAATGACAAAACAAAGATCAAATCCTAATTAGATGTGCAAACTCATGATCCCATGGGGGAATTGGTGCCAATTTGATGTGAAAATTGACCATTTCCCAATTCCTATGATGCAAGCTCAATGTGTTGAAGATTATTGATCCACTTTGATGATGAAGAATGAGAATTCCAAGCTAAAATCTGCAAAAACCTAGCTATGACTCAATGACAATGGATAAAATTCAAGAGATATTTGAGCATGGTAACTTTGCCTAGATTGTGGATGATAAAATGAGGATATGAGCTCTTTATTTATAGAGTGTCAAAATGGATGAATGTCCAAATTTGAGCAATATGGGACTAACATTCATCCAATGGTATGATGCCATTTGTCAAGCTATGAATGGATGGAGGATGTGCAAGATTTGGGGTTTGTGTCAATAAATGCATAATTTTGAATTTCAAATTTGTTGAAATGACATGTAAGAGGGAAGGGAAAATGCAATAAATTCCACTTGGCTCAAGGAAAAGGACATGTAAGATGAATTTATTTCCTTGTTGGATGACTTGGAATTTTTGAATTCAAATTGAGAGAATATTCCAAAAGATGCCTTGTGAGGAAAATAGAGATTTAACAAATGAATTAAATATATTTTCATGTGCAACTTGCATTATCTAGAGGATGAGACATGAGATGAGATTAAATTAATTAAGGGTTAATTAATTTAATGAGAGAGATTAGATGATGTGACCTATTTGACTCAAATTTATGGATTTATTTCTAAGCCTTCAAATAAGAGAAGAATATATCAAGAGGCTAATTAAATAAGGATTTTGATTTATCGAATTAAAAGAGATGGTGCTAGATTAAATCAAAATGATTTTAATTTAATTAATTTAATGGATAGATTTTAGAGATTTGAATCCAATCAAAATACAAATTAGATTATTTAATTAAATAGGGATAATTAGATCATGGACTGGATTTAGGCTGGGCCAAAAGAAGCGTGCCTGTGGTGAAGAGGGATCAGCCGCAGGCAGGAGACACAGCCGCTTAGTGGGCTAGCAGGCAGCCATCTAGCCAGGGTCAGCTGCCAGGAGTAGGAGAGCATGATGCCTCTCCCTCCTAGGGTATAGTGTGTCACATCCTACAGGATGCTATCTCGAGAGGCAGGAAGTATTATCGTATGCTTATCATGAGACCATACCTGCACTCCAAGTGGGTCCTGCAGTAGGCATTTAGGAGTGAGCTAGCCATAGACCTGTGAGGGTCACAAAGGGATGGGTGAGGAGCTAGCATCCATGCACTGGAGCTCTTGGATCGAGATGATACGCATACTTCTTTGTGCCTCCCTATTGGTCTATTTCTTTTGATGTAGCCTAACGGGCCTTTGTACCAATTCGACACATGTACAAAGAATCTAATCTCTCATTCTTTTTACTATGACAGTGACATTATTGATGATATATATATGAGCTGATTTTGATGTGATGAAATGCGTACTCTTTATTTGTGCATGTATGGTTCTACTTCTATATGTTATGGTTGCATTTATTTCCAATGATGTTTATGCAATGATTATGACTAACAGATCTATTATGCTAATGTGTGATATGAAAATGTGATGGTCTATTTATGTGAGATGAAATGATCTATTGTGCCCATGCAAAATGATATGTAAATTGTGCTTTATGAAATGTTTATGAATGGATGTATATGTTTTTCTTGTAATGAATTTTTATACATCTATGCCTATGTGGAATGACTTATGCAATGGATGTGTTATAGATGATGAAATATGAAATGTAATGGTTGTGATATGATGCTAATGAAATAATGAGATGGTTTTATGAGATGCTTAGAATGACAAATGTTATTATTATCCTAAACGTAATAAATGATGATGTATGTGATGCAATGCTATGTTAATGCAAAGTGATATGCTGATGTGTAATGTAATGTGAATGTAAAGTGATGAGATGATGTCATGATGTTATGCAAGTATGTATGCCTGATGAATTAAATGCTTATATACCTATTGTTTATGATTATGTAAAAATGATTATGAAATGCTTCCCGATGCTTTATGCCGCATGGTTTATGGATGGTAATATGAATGGTTAGAAAATGCAAATGAGTAAGTGTTTGCGAAATGATTGGATGACAAGTGATACGCAATGTAATGCGGTGAAATGCAATGGCATTGATGCAAAAAACGTTTATGATCAAACTCAGCTGGCGGCGACGACGGACATGCGGCGTGTATGTTTCATATGGAGGATTTATGCAATACGCTAATGGTTTTGGATGCAGGATTGATGACAATGATGGTGATGATGATCAACTATCATAGTACCTTGTTAGTGAGGTTAGTAAGAAAATAAAAAGTCATTTCAACAAGACAAAAGATGATGCAAATGCAAATGATGATGATGATTACTTGCCGAGGAATTGGTATTTTCAAAGGGCCAAATTTTCTTATGTTTGATAACACACATGGTATGATGCATCAAGGTATATAAAACCAGGATGACATTGTACCCAGTGAGATGAACTTTGACTTAACAAGCAGATAGGAGTATTCTTGTTCACACCTGACATACAGAAACCTTGCTAGGATGTACTTCAGAAGTTTCAGGCACCTCGGACCAAAACACGGAAAGGTAACCTATCCATGCAATAGTCAACAAGCTGCCCTAGACCTGTTCCATACATATCTAACAAAGCAAGTATTCACTAATATTATATTGCAAGAACGTCCAACAAGCACAATAGACAAAAGATAATGATCTTTGCCCTATTCCTATTTCTCTAAATCCTCTGTTTTAGGATATCATCAAGATGTCCTTGGAATGAGCACAAAATAAGATAAGTCAAAAGATGAAGACCAAGAAAACAAAAAAATTGATACTCTTCAATACCGCTAACGGAAAAAAAGGATGTGTTTTCTAAGGATGAGAACCGAAACTTATTGCCAAAAGATAATGCCCATTGTAGGAAGGATTCATCCTATAACATGTTAGTGGATGGCGGCATGTCATTTCGTTTATCCAAATCATTCTAACAGATGATTGATATGGGACCGATTCAGATGATGAGTTACCAATATGAAGAAATGACCAACTTGCTTATGCACTGATCTAGACTTAAGACTTGACGATTGGAGTTTTACTTTTAATTTGCTAGACTTGTTTTCAATTGTTTCACCAAAGGTTGAGGATGAATATCAGTTTATTATGGATGGTGTTATTGTAGGTGCAAGAGAGATGAGGTGGATGGATGTTTTTGTAGTTTTGCAATGTTTTGAGGCTATTTTTTGGTATTTTTTGAGATTTTCAACTGTTTTAACTTTCTATTTTCTAATGTTTTAGGGTTTTCTAAGATTTTGACAAAAAGACTAGCCAAAAGACCTATCCAAGGGGTCTCGAGGGCTGATCAACAGATTAGACTTGCCTACGTTATACACGAAGAGATCACGTAGTTTGATTGACGAATTGACCAATTTACAGATGATGATATACATGATGAGATGTCAGCTTATTATGACGAACTCCTATAGGACTGACCTAAATGTCTCGGGGGATGATCAACAAAGAAAATAACCTTGGCTCTACGCTCAAAGCCTTAGATGACGTAGTTTGACAAGAGGACCTTGTTTTGTCTTTAACTCCGACTTTTTAACTTTTTTTTTTTTTTTTTGGATTTTGATATGTTTTGAATGTTTTTGATTTCTAATTTTCTAACAATGTTTTTGGATTTTCTCATTTTCAAGACTTAAAGAATAGGCATGAATCCAACTAATGAGAACATGCCCTGTTGCAGATGCAAATGGACTAACTGAGCAAAGGCAGACAAAGCACCTTGAGGATGCAATGAAAGGGTACTAGGAGGGACTGGCTATGATAAGAAAAATGCAGACCAAGCCGCGCGCTTAGGGATGTGAGTGTATGAGCGATGGATGGAGACTGGTAATGTATGATGATGGCTTAAATGGAGGAATGATGTGTCAGCAATGCCGTGAAGATCTTGGTGGATGGAAAGTGCTTATTTACGCAAGGTACCGCTTGTCAAGTTTTCACCAAGGTACTTGCCCAAAGTGCCACCAAAGTGGTTTTCACTAGAGGACAATTTTTTTCTTTACTATTTTTGATCTTTTTTCTGATTTTTTGTTTTTGTTGTCACCAAGACGCCTGTTTGCCGGGTTTTCACCAAAGTAACCATTTTTTCAGGACCTTTTCTATTTTTTTGGATTTTTGGGTTCTATACCTTGTAAGATTTAGGCTTAAAACCTTTTGAGATGGGAGCTATTCATGGGTTCCTACAGAGGTTCCCCTTTGGGTGTTGATAACTGATATGCCCCTGATTTGTAACTTGTCGTGATGATGAATGGTCCCAGCCAATTGGGTTCGAACTTGCCTTTGCTACTTGGGTTTGGGACATTCTTATGATTTTCTTTTAAGACCAGTTCTCCAACTTGGAATGTCCTACTTTTTATTTTCTTATTGTAGTTCCTTTTGAGTCTATTCTGATAGACTTACAAATGATTCAAAGCATTTATGCGTCTCTCATCTAGTAACTCTAGCTCATTTAGTCTTGATACCCGATATTCTTCATTCGTGATGAGGTTTTGCAGTGATATCCTAAGGGATGGGAGAGCTTGATCTCACGGGAAAAGCAATGAATTTTACAGGACGAGGGGAGAAGTTGTGGTGCTAATGTGCGATGGGAAAGGAGAGGGTGCATAAGGCAAGATTGCTCTAAATGCTATGTTTTACTCCCAGACTAACCTTAGGCTTTTAGGATTTCTTAAAATGGTTTTGTTTGTAGCCTCTCAGCTGCATATTGCCTTGGGGATGGGCTATATGGGGTGAGAAGCGATGTTGGATTTTAAATTTTGAACAAGTTACTTAACCTCCGACTTTTGAATGGTGTCCCATTATCTCCGAGATAATGGCTTCAGGGACACCATAGCTGCAAAATGATAGTTCATAAATGCATTTGGAAAATTTCTTCCCAGCCATACATATCATGGGTATGGCCTCCACCCACCAGCCTGCCTTGTGGTTATGATGCTGAATTTGTGGCCATTAGATGAGGTGGGTGTTAGTCTTTCCACGAGATCGAGGGCCCCATTGTGAAAAGGGCCATGGTATGACGATGGGGTGAAGCTCTTGAGCTGGAGCATGGATGAGGTCCCCATGCTGCTGACATTGTACACACCTTCTAGCATGATCATGTGCTTCTCTTTCCATTGTGGGCTAATAATACCACATCCTCATCAGTTTCTTGGCTATGGTCATTCCACTCAAGTGTGAACCATAGATACCGTTGTGTACTTCGACTAGAGCAGTTAATGCCTCCTCAGCATTTAAGTAGTGTAGTAGGGTACCTTCTATGATTCTACGGTATATGGTATCACCTATGATGACAAATTTGGATGCCTTTTTGACAAATGTTTGTTTTAGGTTTGATGGCAGGTCAGCGGGTATGATTCCTATGCGAAGATATGTGTAGATTTCATGATACCAAGGATCACCAAGACCAACGATTTCATACACGAATTCTAATTCTAGTACCTCGAATGCGGGAATGAGAAGTTGGTCTATTATAAATTTATATTTTGGCAAATTGTTGGGGATGTCTAGTAGGGACCCAATTGTTGCCATGGCATTCGCTGCTCTTTTGTTGGTTCTAGGAATCTGCTCAAATGTGATTTTGATAAAGGATTCCTTTAGAGTCTCCACCAATTTCTTGTATGGAGTGAGCTTATCATCCTTGGTCTGATATTCATTATTGACTTGATTTATGATCAGCTGAGAGTCTCTGTACACTTTGAGAGCCATGATGTTCCATTGCACTACTATCCCGAGACCAATAGTCAAAGCCTCGTATTCTGCAATATTATTAGTGCAAGGAAATTCTAGTTTGTAGGACCTTGGTATGCAATCCCCTTGTGGGGTGATGAAGAAGACACCAACTCTTGATTTGTCTTGTGTGTATGAACCATCGAAGTATAGTTTCCAGTGGTTAGCTACGTTGAGGTTAAAAAATAGATTCATCTGGAAACTCTGAGACAAGAGGATTCTCAGAATAGATAGGTGCTTCTACTAGTTGCTCTATGATAACCTGACCCTTGATTTATTTTCTCTCCACATAGTCAATGTCATATTCTAATAATATCATTACCCATTTTTCCTTTCTTCTTGTGAGCATTGCCTTTGATATTAGATACTTGAGGGGATCAATTTTGGCGTTGAGCTTTATCTTATGTTCCAACATGTAATGTCTAAATTTTTGTGATGCAAACACTACTACGAGGCATGCTTTCTCGATGAATGAGTAGTTTAGCTCATCACCGACCATTGTTCTACTGATATAGTAGATAGCCCTCTCTGTTCCATTTTCATCATGTTGAGCTAGGAGAGCTCCTGCTTATCACGACAATATTATAGGATCAATGGCTTTTAGGATGTGGTGGTAGACAGACTAGTGGTTTCAGTAGATATTCTTGATTTTGTTAAATTCTCTTCTCACATTTTGAAATTCCGGCATAATCCCCTGTGGGAGGAAGTAGAAATATGACTTTGCTGACCATAGGGTTGTGCTATGAATCGCCGATGGATCAAGTCTACCCTTTGAGACCCTAATTTTAATGTCTTTTAAAGCTTCCTATCTCGAGATTGCTTTTTACTTTACGGATTCCACTTGACACTCTATGGAGACTTTATGTCTTGTAATACTAATCTTGGACAGCCAAAGATGCACTTCTTGGGATTTGTCCGACCAAGCCTCCAATCTGTCAAAGATAGCACTTAAGGTTGCTATATGATCTTTTCTTTTTTTAGATTTGGCTAGGATGTCATCAACATAGTCTTCAACTGTTTTATGAATCATGTCGTGGAAGATCAATGTCATGGCCCTTTGATATGTTGCTCTTGCATTCTTTAGGGCGAATGGAATCATGTTCCAATAGTATGTCCTCCATGGACAAGTGAAAGTTGTCTTGTGTTGATCCTCTTTTGCTATCATGATCTGATTGTATCCTGAAAATCCATCCATTAGTGATAGCATCTTGTGTCCTATTGTCATGTCTACTATCATGTCGATGTTAGGAAGTAGGAAATCATCCTTTGGACATGCCTTGTTCAAATCCCTAAAGTCTGTGCAGATTCTGATGGCTCTATCAGGTTTTGAAACAGGTACCAAATTTGACACCCATTTTGGATAATCGATTGGTCATCCGATGAATCCTGCATCTAATAGCTTTTTCAGCTCCATTTTGACTAACAAAGTGATTTGAGGATGCATTTTTCGAAGCTTTTTCTTAATCGGCTTTGCTTCTGGATACACTACTAAGTGATGAACCACAGTCTTTGGATCAAGCCCTAGCATGTCAACATAACTCCATGCGAAGTTTATTTGTCTTTCCTTTAGGAATGCTACTAGGAGTTCTTGCTCTTTTGATAATAGTGATTCCACATAGAATGTGATATGCGGGATCTCCTATGTTCGTAGGTGTATAGGATTGCATTTTTTAGCCAAGACTGTTGACTTCTCTTGATGAATAGCTCTTAAGGGAAGAATGAATCCTTCATCCTCGGGTGCCTCAGACAGGTTTTCACCGTTGGATATGTCCTTTCTTTTTAGTTTTTTCTTGTCAGAGAGTGCCATAGTGTGGTTTTCACTCAAGGACTTGGATATGAGTCTTAGTTTGTCACTTTTGTGATTGAAGGATTTAATCATTCCCCCATAATAGGCATGTGTGTCCAACTCTATTACAAATCCTGCTTTCTGATCCCCATCTGGAATGTTATCCCGCAATCCCATGAACTCTGAGAGTGCCTCATCATTTTTGAATGTATCAAGAACTGGTGGTTCTCGTTGGTCATAGTTGATGAGTTGGGGATAGACTAAATGAATGTCATGATTTTGATGATCAAATTTGAAAGATAAGGTACTAATCATGCAAAGGGTGGTATCTTCAAATAACCTAGGTAGATCAGTCATGGTATCCTCATCATCGCTACTAATATAGGCCTTAGTTATAAAGTTATGTATGTCTCTACCTATGGATATTGGTGAGCGTACTTATGTTGCTATTGACTGAGGAGAAATATTAACCATTCTAACTGGAGGATTTCGGCCACATATGGTTATACTTGGATGGGTACATCTAAGGCCAAGATTTGTTATGGGTTGCATCTCTAGCATGATAGGTATTATGAGGCCATTGTCATTTTGTCCCAGTCTTTGATTTCTGTCGTAGCCCATTGCAAGCATCATTTGTAGGTCCTTTCTTGTCTCATCCATTGGTAATTTAGGTGTCAGTATTTCATCTTGATATAACATGTGAGATGGATCTACTTCAATAACCTCCTAGCCAAGGTCTCCCCATCTTGTGAATTCGAGATAGTCTTTAGGATACATTTGTGATGTGGAAGCTTGATTTTCTTGTGGACATCCCCGTGATCTAGGAGATTGTGGTAATTCTTCTATCACC
>VDFB02317828.1:0-39218 GCA_007258455.2 Sequoia sempervirens | reverse complement strand
TTCATTTAGGGAGGCAACGACTATTTCATATACATGATTTACACTGCCCTTCCCTTTATCATTTTTATGGCCTTTGTTACCATGATTCGGCATCAGATTCGTATATACCTTAAGATCCTGATTCCATGTGGGTTGTTCCACATTTATGATTTTTTTGTCAATGAGATCTTGGATGATGTTTTTAAGTCTCATGCAACTATTTGTGGTATGGCCTTTGATTTTATGAAATTCAAAAAGTTGATTCTCGTTATACCAAGGAGGTTTGACATCGGGTCTTGGTAATTCTCAAATGTAGGAGGCTTGATGAGTTTTTTGTCAATCAACTTTTTCATTATGTCCTCAAGTGATTCCCCCAAAATGGTGTATTTTTGTTTGGGATAACTTTTGCGTTGGGGTGGTCCTCTTTGGTCATTGAGATTATTGATGGTTGGATGGTTGTTGGGTTGGTGTGTTGTGTGATGAGTATTTTGGTGTTGTGTTTGGATTTGCGGTACGGGTGTATGTTGGTGAGGACCACTAATGACCACCTTGGCATTGACGACACCATCATTAGTAATGTTTTTGTTCCTTGCCCACATGTGAGGTTTATCATTGCAATTGGATGGTGGACAGTTATTTTGTTGTTCGTGATATGATGTTTATTCCATGGGTTGAGTCACAAGGGCTCTTTCGATGTTGAGTGCCTTGGAGATCAATTGATCATAGGTGGTGATGCCCTGAACCTTGAGATGAAATTCCAAGCAGCCTTCAAGGTTGGCTATGATGGTGCAAAATTGTTGTTCTTCTGGCATGGTCCACTTGCTCCGATTGGCTTTGGATTGCCATCGTTGTAGGAATGAGGCAAATGATTCACCCTTTCCTTGTTTTAGAGTTGAAAGTTCTTCGAGACTAACATCCATTGCAATGTTGAATGCATCATTTTTAATGAATGCGCCCCTAATTTCTTGGAATGTTCTAATGCCTGAAGGTAAGCGAGAGAACCATTCTATAGCGTGGCTCGCCAAGCTACTAGGAAATAGCCACATCAGATAAGTATCGTCATATTAGACCTCCATGCAATGAACCTAGAATTCCCTAATGTGATCTTCAGGGTTTCCAATCCCTCGATATTTGTCAAATTTGTGGATTTCAAATCCCTTGGGGAATGGTTTCATTGGTAAGCTCCTATCAAATGGATAGGGACACAAGTTGCTTGGTGTTTTGGTTGTTCACCCTGATTGAAGGTTGACCACTTGTTGCGAGAGAAACCTGAGTTGTGTTGTCACATCATTTTGCGGATCAGGGGGTAGGATGAAAGTGTTTTGGGGTCTTTCAATCGTTGGTTGGACAGGTGAGTTGGTCGGTGTGTTGTTCAATGGTATCTATATGTTTTGGCAAGAAAACTAGGCTTCCACTTGATTTTTTATGAACAATGCTTATTGTTGATCTTGTTGTTGTTGTGCTAAGATTTGTGCTTTTTTTGCGCTTGTTGTTCCAACAATGCTTTTTGTTGTGCTTGCTTTTGTTCCCACAATGCTTGTTGTTGAGCTGCCAATTCTATTGCTTCTTGCTACTCTTGATATTGCTTTAATGCTTGTTGGTATGCTTGCAATTGTGCTGCTTGTGCAAGAAGTTGTGCTTGTGCTTGTGCTTGTCGTGCTTGATATTGGGTGTTTTCCTGAACTTGAGCTTGTGCTTGCACTGCTTGTGCTTGGGCTTGTGCCTGTGTCACTTGTTGTTGTAATAGAGCTTGTGCTTGAGTAGTCTTGTGTGCTAGTAATGTTTGCAAAGGTTGAGCGGCTTGGGCGACTTCTTGTTGTTGTTGTTGTTGTTGTAATAAAGCTTGGGCTTGAGCAACTTGTAAGGTGGCTTGGGCTGCTTGGACGAATTGCACGGCTTCAGCGGCTTGTTGAGTAGCTAGGTGTACGGTTTTTTGTTTTTGCACTTGTTGGTATCCTCTTTGAAAAGCGGCTTGCAATGCTGCATTATATTGACTTGATGTGGTGGAAGTTGGTGGTGGTGGGGGTGGTGGTGGATTCAGAATGGCGTTTGTGGTAGTGATGAATGGTGATGTTGTGTTGATTATTTGATTGGTGGATGGTGTTGTTGGTGTGGTGGTTTGAGTGATAAGTGGTGCCATTGATGTGATTTTCCCTTGAGAGACCATGCTTTGCAATGTTAGCGGAGTGTTTGATGTAATTTCTTGTGTGTTTGTTGTCTGTTGTTTCGATGTCGACGACAATTTTTGTGTGTTTGGAAAAATTCTTTGATTGATGGTTGGGATGTTGTTTTGATCGATACTTGGTAGAGGGGGAAGCGCTAAACCAAGGAGTGGTGTTGATGATAATGGCAATAGTGGGAGAGGTGGAAATGTGAGGGGTGTTAGTTGTTGTGAAAATGTCATGGTGTCAAATACAGCCCCTGGTCCAAACATATCTCCCTCTTCTTGTGGATTTGTGAGGAGAGGTGTTTGAGGTGTTGCGTGAAAAAATGATGATGATGGATCGTGATGGAAGGTGAGACGAACATTCTTGTGTAATGGGTTTTGGGGTATGTTTTGTTCCAAGATTGTATTTGCATCCAAATTTTGATTATTAACAAGGGGGTGTGCCTGAAGAGCATTGAGGAATGTGTTTCCCTTGTTGACATTAGGTTGGGTTGGAGCAAACGATGTTGTGATTTGTGAAATTTTTTGCATAATGTTTTGAGATGGGGGTGTAGATGAGATGGGAATGGTGGATGAGATTGGAGGAAAAGATGTCTCCACTATAGTACTCACATCAAAATACGAAGGTAACTTGGCCCCTTGTTTTGCTAGCTCAAGCATGTATAATGAAGGGTTGAGTCTCATCATGATATTAATGATTTTATGGTTCTCTGGATTTTGGAGCATTTCAGTCATTTCTTTGTGAGACATTCCAAAGATAAGATCCTCTCCTTGGTTTTCTTCTTGCAGATTTTGCGATGATGAGAGATTCAAAGGATTACTTGATTTGGAAGGATTCATTTTTGCGTTTGTTTGGCTAAGATCACTTGAATTGAGTGTTTCTTTGTTGGCCTCCATACTCCTCTTGTATTGAGATCTAGTTAGAACCATAAAACAAGGATCACTCTTCGAGAATATGGGAGATGAGTCTCTAGATTCTTTGGATCGATCTTTATTTTATGTCCAAAAGAGTTTTCAGGATGCCTTGAGGATCAAAGGTGATGATATGATGATGAATGATACAAATGTTTTGGATTTTGAGAAATCTTGAATGAGACACTAGGCTTTTAGGACTTGCAGATTTTGATTTTGATTTGTCTTTGGATTTGGGATTTTGTCTTTGATTTTGATTTTGATTTTGCTTTTGATTTTTGAACAAAAAGACCCTAAGATGTTGGATAATGATCTAAGGGATAGATTTTCTCAAAGGACGATTATTTGAATATGTGCGAGGAGAAGGATGCATCTACCCACACCTATTCAAACAAGATGATAGCTTTTCTAAGCATATGAAGAAGGATTCATCTACATATACTAAGCTAGGCAAGAAGATTTTGATAACTTTGACTAAGCATATGCAAAAGAATGCATCTACACATACCTAACCAAAGGTGATTTTGATAATTTTTTCAAGGATTTAGTCTCAATGATTTTGATGATTTTTATTTTTCCCAAAAAGCCTAGCTTTTAAGGATAATTTCAAGATTTTCCAAAAGGTGATGATGAGATGATTATTGTTTTGATGTTTTTGAGGATGGATGAATTTTTTTTGAGTTTTTTTTTATCCTAAGATGAACCTAAAAAAGACACTTTGTTTTCCTAGACCTAGGTATTGAAGAGCATGCAAATGCTTCCTAATGACCTTTGTAACCAAAGAATGATTTCATTTGAACATTCATTTTCAGATTTCCAATCAACAATTCTTTTGCTTTGGGGATTGTGAGTCTTCAACACATATGAAAGTTAATTTTTCTTAGGTTTTCTTAATGGCTTTGTTTTACCAAAAACACTTTCTTTGATTAAGTTTTCAAACTAAGACATGTCCAATGTCTTAATTTCTTCAAACCCCACAAGATATGTTATGTGGAAATTTAATGAACTTAAGACAAGGGTTTTCCTATTGTTTACTTAAGGAGACAAATCAAGATATAATCCAATGTTTAGAAACCTCTAACGATGTGAATCCCAAGAGAAAGCAATAACATATGGATTAAGTCAATTGTATTTTTCTTCAAAAGGTTTTGAAATTTGGATGAGGTTCAAGTGTTTGTTTCCACGGTGTTTTCAATCAAGCAATGCATTTTGTAACCCAAGAATAAGTACAACCCTATAGATGTGTAAGACAATATTTGTTGGATTCCCACTTGGACAAGTCCACCTATGCTTATCTCTAGCGAATGGTTAGATGCTTGACTCCATTGGCTCCCCTCTATGACACTCACCTATACGGGGCAGCCAAGCATCAATACCCATGAAAATCCCATGGCATGGTTTCCATTTCTACTAAAAGACCGTAAAAGTGTGGGGTGGCTTGACCATTCTTGCACCAACAAATAGATTAAAGGATTTTGGAAAATTCTAGCACATGAGTTTTAATAAGGACTTTCTGTTCGTGGAGATTGACCCATATGGCAAGAGTCTCCTTTCAGATCCATCTTGCCAGAATCAACCGCGTGATATTGGCATTTCTTCCAATATCCACATTTATATCCCGGTTGGAAATACTCTTAGCTTTAGAGTGTTAAAGGTTGAGTCATTCCCTTGGGTGAGTACTTTTTCCCCAAGGTAGGCCCTCTAGGATAAACAAAAGCGAATGAAGAACAATATTCGTAACTCAATCAATCCTTGTTGGAAACAAGGAGAGAGAATATACGCAACAATGCCCCCACTCACACTCGCACAAGATGTTCAATTTTAAGCCCAAATCGAAGTGTGTAGGTGATTGCTTTGTCTCAACCTAAGATCATGGAAAAGGCCTTTTGATTCTCAAGATCGCTATAAAGCGTGAGAGAAGCGCATACGTCCTTCTTCGATGATGTTAGTTCAAATAATCTCTCACAAAACAATGTAGCACATGTTCATTTTAAATCCACAAAGAAAAATGTGAGTTCGTTTTAGAGCACCAAAAGACAAATGATAGACACTTTGTTCAATTGTTAACCAAGAAACAAAATCTAGTAAGTTTGTGATCCTAAAGTTCGTTTTAGCCTTTGTAAGAATTGGAAAGATTTTTTTTTTAAACCCAAACAAAAACTAGTATCCTAAGGAAGAAAAAGATAACAATTTCTTAACAAAGTGTTAAGTAAACACTCAAGTGTTTAAAAGAACTTTGATTTGACGAACATCCTTCTCATGCTTCTCCTTCCTTTGATTTCGATTTCCAACCTACAAGAAAGAAAAAACAATCAGATCTTGGAAAACACGTAAATTAAAAAGCAGAAAATAGAAGACACATTAATCATAAATCAAAAGCATGTGCTAAAATTAGATTTTCCCTTTTTACTGTCTCCAAGTGTCGCAACTCGTAACTACTTTGCAATTTGATTTCTGAGTGGTGCCCTCACAGCACTAGTTACCAGTCAGCAACACTCTGTGTCGGGACATAGAGCTCAACTGCATCGCCCTTTTCACCTAGCGTCATAGTTTCCCTCTAGCGTCGCAGTTTTTAAAATTTTGAAAATTCTTGCAAGTCAACAAGTCCTGTGGTGAGGTTTAAAATTCAAATATTTTGGCGGGACGAGTGCAGCGTCACAATTTTGATTTTAAGCGATAACCTAGAGTGATGCTGAGAAGTCAAGGGTGCCAAAAAAGCGACGCTGAGCTCCCAGCGTTGGAATTTCCTATGTGTGAATGAAAACGCGGAAATTTCAAGAAAGGATGAGAAAGAATGATATCCAACCCTCCTTCTAGTGCAAAATGTGTGAACCCCAGCCTTGCTACCTACAAAACTACATGAGTAAACAAGTTAAACAAGAAATTGCAAGCTAAAACAAGGATTCCCCATGAAATCCGTTTACAACTTCAAACTAGGAAAGAAAATAACAAAGAACACAATGAAAATGACAAAACAAAGATCAAATCCTAATTAGATGTGCAAACTCATGATCCCATAGGGGAATTGGTGCCAATTTGATGTGAAAATTGACCATTTCCCAATTCCTATGATGCAAGCTTGATGTGTTGAAGATGATTGATCCACTTTGATGATGAAGAATGAGAATTCCAAGCCAAAATCTGCAAAAACCTAGCTATGACTCAATGACAATGGATAAAATTCAAAAGATATTTGAGCATGGTAACTTTTCCTAGATTGTGGATGATAAAATGAGGATATGAGCTCTTTATTTATAGAATGTCAAAATTGATGAATGTCCAAATTTGAGCAATGTGGGACTAACATTCATCCAATGGTATGATGCCATTTGTCAAGCTATGAATAGATGGAGGATGTACAATATTTGGGGTTTGTGCCAATAAATGCATAATTTTGAATTTCAAATTTGTTGAAATGACATGCAAGAGGGAAGGGAAAATGCAATAAATTCCACTTGGCTCAAGGGAAAAGGACATGTAAGATGAATTTATTGCCTTGTTGAATGTACATGTTGACTTGGAATTTTTGAATTCAAATTGAGAGAATATTCCAAAAGATGCCTTGTGAGGAAAATAGAGATTTAATAAATGAATTAAATCTATTTTCATGTGCAACTTGCATTATCTAGAGGATGGGACATGAGATGAGATTAAATTAAGGGTTAATTAATTTAATGAGAGAGGTTAGATGATGTGACCTAGTTGACTCAAATTTATGGATTTATTTAAATCAAATAAGAGAAGAATATGATAAGAGGCTAATTAAATAAGGATTTTGATTTATTTAATTAAAAGAGATGGTGTTAGATTAAATCAAATAAGATTTTAATTTATTTAATTTAATGGATATACTTTAGATATTTAATCAAATAAATTGATTATTTAATTAAATAGGGATAATTAGATCAGATGGATTGATTTAATTAACAAAAGAGATTGACTTAATTAGATAAAATAATTTATTTAATTAAGAGAGGAATACTGATGAATTTAATTAGATGGAGGAATTTGATTAAATGGTTAGAATGAGGGATGATTTAGGAAGAAACGATGTTAGTAAGTCAGGATCAAATGCACAATGTCAATCAGTATATTTTACGTGTCTACAGTAATTCTTGATACCAATTTGGTTATGTTGTTTAGAACTTGTTCCTCTTATTTTATTTCTAGTGTCCTTTTTCATTGTGAGTACACTGACAAACTATATATGGATATAAAAACTAATTCAATTCCTTGTTAACAACTGCATTTGAAGATGGTGAATATTTTTTTGGTTGCACAAATAGTCATTTTCATTGATGAGCATGAGATGATTAAACCTTTAATATTCACAAAAAACTGGTAATAGATTGATGATTATTCGTTACTAGCAGCATGCTTTATTTTGAGTTCCAATTCCTATTGATTTGATTTTCTTTTTACTCCAATTTTTGCATCATGTCTAATGGTTTTAATAGTTCCCTTGTTTAATTTAAGCCTTTTCAAAAGCTTCAATGATTAGAATTCAATTGAAAATGGATGTATGCCAAGAATTGATAGAGATCCAAATCTGTCATGCATGCATATTTCCCCATGGCTTAAAAAAGTGACTGAGTAACATTAGATATTGATTTATACAGCTTTCATGATTTGAAGGATGTCCTTACCCTGCTCCAATGCTCCCATTTGTGATAGGTTGGAAGTCTCTCCACTCTCTTTACATGCCTTTAGACATAGGAAGTCTCTCCTCCAAATTTTTGATGTTAAAAAACAACAATTAGTTATATGATTTCATCAGTCCAAGTCAACTGGTAAGTGTCTTTTCAAAGTTTCCAAATCATACATTACTTTGAAATATTTTGTTGAATGGTTGTATGCATTGTTTTAGGAAAATTCTGTAAGTCCACACTAAACATTGGTGGCTTTGGACTGCTGTTTAGAATTGCAAAATATACCAAATTGGTAGTTGCAACTATCCGGTTGAAATTTGACTGTTTACGCTTCGGGATAGGACTCTGATTAAAATGATGCCCATATTTTAAAAAATGAGATTTAGATTATGTTTAATGGATTTTAAGGAGCGGGTCTTTAAGCATTTGGGAGGAATTATACCCAAGTTCAGTTTTAGAAGTTTGGTTTTTGTAGGTATCTGATTAGAGTTACATCCATCTGTTTGAAGTGGGGTTTTGCATTGGATTGAATTCTGCAGGGTAGGTGGGTTTTGTGGGCAAGTGAATTTCAAATAGAAGGTCTTTTAGCATTTGGAAGGTAGAGTACCAAATTGAGTTTTGGACCTTCTATCAAAATTTTGAGATTTGAACATAGGATTGTGTATATGAATTATTCAAAGAGTTGGGTCTTGGGTATTGGATTATTTTATAATTTGTAATTTGGTGACAGTTTGTTGTGAATAATTAGATTTTTAAATTGACCAATATGATTTTAGGTACAATATCTTGTTTGCAAAATCCAATTTTGGGGGAGCCCTCCAAAGGAATCTTGTATCAGATTGAGAATTATTCTTTCAAAAAGCATTACATTAGCAGCCCTCGTTCTTACTGTTGATGAAATCTCTAGGACCTGGCCTTCCTATGAAAACAAAGAGCCTTTCTTATCTAACACTACTGTGTGGGTTCTTTATGGCATGGAATATTGGTGCCAATGATGTTGCAAATGCAATGGGAACTTTAGTTGGCTCAGGGGCACTAACATTAAGATAGGTTGTGTTGACAACAAGATTCTTGGAGTTTTCGGGGGCCTTTTTGATGGGTTCACATGTTAGTACCACCATGCAGAAAGGAATTTTGGTTGGAAATGTATTTAATGGCAGGGATTCTCTGCTATTTGGAGGTATGCTGTCATCATTAGTAGTTGTAGGCACATGGTTGCAAGTATGTTTGTAAACATAGATTATAGATTTATTTAGTTGGAAATTCATTTTGAGCAACACAAATTTCTGTTATTTTGCCATGCATAATTTCAGTCTTAAAAGTAGTGTTTCTTAGTAAAAAGTAGTCTCACAATTATACTTTTGTCAACAATGACTTATGAGTTATGGGTATTGCATTTTTTGATATTGGTATGGGTTGCGCTATTTATTTTTGAGTCACTTTTTAGCAATCAGTTTTCATGGCTACAGTGAATATATCTGAGTGGGTCATCATGTATATGCATGATGTAGGCTTCAACTTGTTGCATTGTAATTCATAACCATATGTCCCTTGATGTGAAGGGCTACCGATGAATGATGCCTTAGTACTTGTTGATTTGTGTATAAGAAATCTTTTATATAAAAAGATTGTAGATGATAGATTGATTTACAACAATTTGGTTGTCTATTATTACACACGGAGACTGGTTTATGACATAGATGTTTGAAAGAGATTGTGTATCTGGTGTGTTTTATGGTTCCTAACTGAAATTGTATGGTTTGTTATCTACAAGATCATTATCACTGTTTGGAGGGTTTTGTGGAGAATCAATGCTTTTGCTATATGAGCATTGTTAGAAAATAATAGCTCATTTTTAGTGTGTTGTGTTTTATTTTGTGCATTGTGCAAACAAAATTACTTGAAAATTGAAATGATCTTAGACCTTTTAAGTACAGTGCAAAGTGATAGAAAGCAATGCAAGAGATAACTACAACCATGGAGAAGTAGGAAACTCATTCCTTTGCTTAGAAGTTGGCTGAGAATTGTGAAGTGTTTTTCCTATGTCTGTAGGTCTTGAAGACAAATGACATATATCATAGAACTTCATCGTCAACCACCAACAATAATAACTAATTTAATATATCATAGAACTTGTGAGTATATCCTGCTATCGGCATAACCATTGCACCTCGTTGAGGTACAAGTGCTAGTGTATCAATAGTTGAACTTTAAAGTTGTTAGTGTTGATGATGACTACCCATAATTGAATGAAATGCATTCCTTAGATTAACAAATCATGTGATGCCAAACCAATGCCCTAATACAACATGACTTAGTGCACAACTATAGGTTTAATTTATTTTTTTGGTTTTTTAAACACCTCAACAAAATGCATGCTGATGTGGCTTGAAATCTTAGTTATAAGCAGGGGACTTTCCAAATAAACTGTTGTAAACAATTGAGAGTGATTTGAAATTTCCAAATAGAACCATGAAGTTTCCACACTCTATGATATTAGAATGTTGTATTTTTCTCAATTGAAATTGTAAACATCCACATTTCAAATCATACAATTTCAATCCAAAAAATACGACATTACTAATTTTTCAAATAGAATATTGAAAAGTTTTTTAAAAAATAAAATATTAATTAAAAATAATTCATCTAATTTCTTACGCATATCTAACATAAATTTAATCGAAAGCATAACATACATTTATGTCAGAAACTAATATATTTAAACAAAAATAATATCACTAATTTCTGACGTATATCTGACGTAATGCAGACAAAATCGTATCAAACATTTCTGTCAAAAGACTTCAGAACTTCGGACATTTCCTTCTTTTTTCTCACGCGTTTCCGAAAGACTTGTCCCTTCAAAAGGAGGAGCGACTAACTTTGTCCACTGTGAAGAGGGTCGTCGTTGAAAAAATAGACACTTGTAGGCCCCACTGAGCTTATGAGTTCTCCACTCTTGAATATTAGAACAGCATTATAATATTTCCATGTACTTTGTCCCTTCGTGGCAAGAAGGGGCGACTAACTTTGTCCAATGAGAAGAGGGCGTCGTTAAAACAATAGTCAGTTGTAGGCCCCACTGAGTTTAAGAGTATTCCACTGTAGAATATTAGAACAGCGTTATAAATACTAGTTATGTCAGGGTTCTATTACCAGCACCACCAGATATGGCGGAAAGAAAAAGAAAGATTGGATCGTGCGCGGCCTGTAGACTACACCGCAAGAAATGTTCAGAAAAGTGTATTTTGGCTCCTCATTTTCCTGCAGACGATCCCAACAAGTTCGCAGTGGTGCAGAGAGTGTATGGAACAAGCAATATCATCAAACTGCTTCAAGTAAGTTTTGACCATGGCCCAGTTTTTAGTTTCTGTTGAAATGGGTTTTAGTTTTCATCTTTTGTCTAAAATTCGTTTCCTTGCCTGTCACTTAAGATTCACATGTTTTGCGAGTGCTTAACGCCCACTTAATTGATGTTTTGAACAGACCAGCTCAATTATTTTTATTTGAGTTTGTTCTTAGGTGGTTATTCATCTGCTGGGTGTCCTTACGATTCATCTGAATTGATTCTTGACATGTAAACTGTATGTTCTACCGGTTGTGAATAATCAGATTAGGTCTCGGTTTCTTTCTCACAGCAGTGGAGTTTAATCTTCGTTTACAAGCTTAAACGGTCCCTATTCTGCTTTTCTGACTCTATAAACGCATGCATTTTAGCAAAATCAGACGATATTTAAACAGTGACTTTCTGTTTCCAGCTATAGTCGAAAAGGTACTTTGTTTTCAGCATTAACATTCTGAAAAATCTCATCAGCGCTAGGGTAAAATTAGAAAAATAATAATCTAATATTAAAGGTTTTATTTAAAATTTGGTATTGTTGTTATTGTGGAAAGGTTCAAATGAACTTCTAGGTTTAGATCAATTGTTTATTTAAAGAATTAAAAAACAAAAAATTAATAATAATAATAATAATTTTTAATCAAATTGTTTTCTAAACTTTTATTTTTATTTTTCAAACTATTATTTAATAAGATTTTTTTATTGTTGAAAGTTTTTGGATTAGATTGTATCAATATTTTTGTATCAACATTTAGGATCACATTCTCTGATCCATCATTAGAATGAAGAAGAGAGAAAAATGAGTAATATATTGGATTATGATTTTTACTTCTTTTTCTCTGTTCATCATCCTGATGATGGATCATAAAGTTTGATTCAAAACATTGATGCAAACACACTGACACAATCTCATACAGAAACTTTCAGCAATAATCTTCATGGATTGTAGAATTTTGTTCTCATTAATTAATATTTTTTTATTAAAACAATGCAATATATATCATAATAAAATTAGAGTAGACTCACAAAAGCCAATAAAAAAATTAAATTCTTATAGTTATTATAGCTATTAGGGTTGATCTTGACCCAACTTTGATTGGTATTACAAACAATTATGACTAGTATATCTGAAGTTGAGTTTATTCATAAAAATAAATATTAGATAAATATTCATGAGGTAAATAGATTTTTGGTCAAGTGTCTCGGTACTTTAATTAGTTGATTTTGAATTCAATAACTAAATCGTTAATAACACAATTAGAGTTAATTTTGTTAAAAAAAGAGAATTGTAACACTTTCAAATTTCATTGGTTTTGTATATTATGTTAATTGATATGTTAATTTTCAAAAAACTTAATAAATTTACAAAATATAGAAGTTTTATAATAAAAATAGAATTGAACAATAAATGTGAATAAAATAATTAAATTGTATTTTCTATATAAAAAATTTAGCCACAGATATATTTTAAGTGCTTCATCTAGTATTTGTATAGAAAATTATTAATTAATTTCTAATTTATAATACATAATAATTTTGTATTACAATTTTTCTAATTAATTATTATCTATTGTAGATATTTAAGTACATGCCTTAACATATTTTAGATAGTTGTAAGTACAAAATCTATGCTACTATAAATAAATTGCGAGTTATCTTTGAGATAGATTATCACTACTTACAATGTGTTCCTAATACAACCATTTACATAACTTTTAGATCTTATAAATCAATATTTAATTATAAAAAATGAAAAAAATATAATGTAATTTTTAATGAATAAAAACACATTATTTAATTGTCAAGAAATATTTTTAACTGATTGTGTTTGTTATATAAAATTTGATTAAAAATTATAAATAAAAGTCATATAGTACCATAGTACTTTCATTTCTAGTCATGATTCAATTGGAGGCCAAGGAATAGTTTGAGATTAACAGCTGTAGCATGATTTTATTAAAGTAATTGAACTTGAGTTTTTTCATTGGAATAAGTATTAATTAAATACTGATGAGCAAAATAATGTTGATAAGGAGCCTTCATAAGATGATTGGTTGATTTTGATTTTGATAGCTAAATCCTTAGTAGCATAGTTGAAGTTGGTTTTGTAGAAATGATAATTGTAATAATTTCTACTTTTCATCAATCTTATGTATTATATTATTTAATGTCAAAAGACTTTGGAACTTCGGACATTTCCTTCATTTTTTCACGCGTTTCCGAAAGACTTTGAACAATATGATGTGAATTTTTAAATCGTCAATGCACGAAGGGCTACTAACTTTGTCTAATGATTGTTATGAATTGAGAAACGTTAATTACAAAATGAATTATAATATTTTAATCTTTTAAAGTTGTTATCCATTATTTCCATGTACTTTTCCAGCTATACTCGAAATAGTACTTTGTGTTCAGCATTAACATTCTGAAAAATCTCATCTAGGATAAAATTAGAATAATAATATAATATTAAAGGTTTAAGTTAAAATTTGGTATTGTTTGTTATTGTGGATTAGGTTTAGAAGAATTTAAAAACAAAAAAAAATAAAAATTAAAAATCTTTAATGAAATTGTTTTCTTAATCTTAATTTTTCTTTTTCAAATTATTATTTAATAAGAATTTTTATTAAAAAATATTTTATATATATCAATCATAATAAGTTTAGAGTAGATTCACAAAAGTCCATACAAAAAAATAAAAATAAATTATAGTTACTATAGTTATTAGGGTTGATCTTGACCCAACTTTGATTGGTATTAGGAACAATTATGCCTTGTATATCTGAAGTCGAGTTTGTTCATAAAAATAAATATTAGATAAATATTAGTGAGGTAAATAATTTTTTGGTAAAGTGTCTTTCTAGTTTAAATATTTGATCTCTAGTTCACTAACTAAATCCTTAATAACATAATTAGAGTTAATTTTCTTTAAAAATGAAAATTGTGACACTTTCAAATTTGCATTGGTATTATGTATTTAGTTAATTGATATGTTAATTTCAAAAAACTTAAATAAATTTTAAAAATATAGAAGTTTTATAACAAAAATAGAATAGAACAATAAATGTAATTAAAATAATTAAATTGTTATTTTCTATAGAATTTTTTTAGTCATAGATATATTTTAATTGCTTGATCTATGTCATTTTGTATTAACATGTGGCATTTTTATAGAAAATTATTAACTAATTTCCAATTTATAGTACATAATAATTTTGTATTAGAAAACTTTTTTTAATTATTTATTATCTAATATAGATATTTAAGTACATCCCTTAACATATTTTAGATAGTTGTATGTACAATATCTATGCTCCTATAAATAAATTAGGTTATCTTTGACATAGATTATCACTATTTACAATGTGTTCCTAATACAACCATTTATATAATCTTTAAGATCTTATAAATCAATATTTAATTATTGAAAATGGACAAAAATATAATGTAATTTTTAATGAATAAAAACACATATTATTTAATTGTCAAGAAACATTTTTAAGTGATTGTATTTATTATATAAACTTTGATTAAAAATTATAAACAAGTGTCATATAGTAGTATAGCACTTTCATTTCTAGTAAGGTACTATTGGTTATCTAGTCATGATTCAAATGTAAGCCAACCTAAATAGTTTGAGATTAACAGCTTCTTGGAAGCCAAATGTACCATGATTTTACTAAAATTGAACTTGATTTTTTTCATTGGAATAATTATTAATTAAATATTGATGAGCAAAAAAATGCCTATAAAGAGCCTTTATAGTTTGATTGGTTGATTTTGATTTTGATAGCTAAATCCTTGGTTGCGTAGTTGAAGTTGGTTTTGTAGAAATGATAATTATAATAATTTTAACTTTTCATGAATCTTACATGTATTATATTATTTAAATTATATGTATATAACATTGTTATACTATTTTTAACATATTGAGAACCAATGGACCAAAAATATTGTAATAACTATTATATTAAATTTTATACACTAGCATACATAAGAAAATACTAAACACTTTTAAAATCACCCATTTAACATACTAACAAAAATACTTGTAGGAATAATAATTTTTGACAACATTAAATGTTGCATATGATTATATACAATACAATTTTAAACAAAGATATAGACATAATTTAAAACAAACTTTGTAAGAAAGCTATGTACTATTTGGTATACACTTTCTAAAGCCCAAATCATATGAAATGCCACTCAATTAGTAAATTGATGATAGGTATGAAATATTTTTAAAAATTAATTTGAATGCTTTTAGATTCAACTGAGTTAAATCTAAATTCAACTTCTATTCAATTCAAGGTCGATGAGATTAGAAGATCATTGTTTGCAATGAAATTAGTTTAAGCCACAGATGTGAAGTCATGTGACTAAGTTAAATCCTAGCCTTTAAAAAGGTCATAGTGTTTTGTCAATTGAAATTGAAGCCCTCTATAGGAGGAGAGAAAGCGTGGACCCTTGAAGGAGCCATACCATAGTAAAGAACCATTCAAAAGGAAATCGTCACACATTGTGGTAGGAGAGAAGCCCACAAAAGTAAAAAGAAAAACTGGAATCAGTCACAAATGTTGTTAAGAGAAGATCTAAAGATTGTAGTCATAGTTGGTTTGGTGTTGATGCAATTAGTGGTTGAAATTAAGGAGAAGTGTTAGAATATTTAATAATTTCTCTTATTTAATATGAGGAGAATTATAGTTTTGCATGAGGAAAACTACAGTCTTGCATGATGATAAAAATAAGATATCTAAATATAAAATTTAGATGTTATTTTTAGAGTCTGTAATTTATATGGAGTTGCCTGATAATTTTTTGAAAGTCTTTAGATGTTTCTAAGACTTCTATATAAAGAGGTGATTGTAGCTCATTCATTGTCTCTCATCTTTCTATCACTCGATCAAAATAGTAGAATCATGAGTTTTACTAAACAATTGTAATGTTTGAGATTGAATAAACAATCTTTGTTTGCTATGTTTTGTAATTCCTTCAATATTAGTGTCACTTAGTGTCAACTGTTGACTCATAGAAGGTGTGGGACCTTTATTCTGCCATCAAAACATTCAATTATTATACAATTAGTTTCTGAGGTCACTCTAAGAACTAAGCCGAATAACTTCAAATCAGGGGATCCTTTACAAATACAAATCTTCTGCAATTTCCTGAACCAAAAATGGTATTCTGACCACGGCAGAAAGATAGACATTCACCTATCAGGAGTAGCAACGATGAGTTAATTAATACATATTAGGAAAAAGGAACACTTCTCTAAACAAAAAACCTCCTGCAGATTGCAGAGCTTAATCTAGCAATTTTTGTACTTGGTGATCGATCAAGAGGGAAAGGAGGAAGCCACTAGAAACGACCATGTTGGGCTTAGGAGAAGATAGTAACAGTACCCGGACCTTCATCAAGCCAAAGTCATCAACCATAGTCATATCTAGCTTTAAAAGTCCAAAGTTGCGCCTCTGCGTTTGAACCAGGAAGAGAGTAAACATGTAATTATCGAAGGGCCTAATATGCATCAACAGAAGCCCCACGTTGGAAGTCACAAAGTTCATGAGATTTCCATTGGACGAGAAAGCATTCTCCATACTCATAACAGACTGCTCAATATCTCACAGGCCACCCTGTTTTTGCAACTACAATGCCAACGTCTGAAAACCTAAGAAGCTTCATAGCCGAGTAGACTACTTTCAATTGAGTGGAAAGTATATTTGTATGGGTGGTTCCCGTGTTTTTTCCATACACTCTAGGATTGGGCTTAAATTGTGCATAGTGTAATATCCTCGCTGTCTTACAACGCTCAGCTTCCATTTGTTTTTTAAAAGTTACAGCAGTTGAACTTACTTTAAAATGCCTGTGTTTACCTTTATTAATGTTGTTGAACAGTGATTTGTATTCCTCCACAAAAGCAGAGCAGTTGAACAAACTGCTGAATTTGGTAAAGCAAAAATTATTCAACAAATAAAAATGTCTAAAACAATAAAAATGCAAACAAAAATATTTTGTATACTATCAACAAACAAATTAGATAGAAGTGTTGGAAAATAGGAAACAATAATGAAAATGAGAAACTTCAAAAATATATATTCTATTCAATTCAATTTTTCTGTCTTACATATTGTATATGTAAATTTGATATCATAATTGAAATGTATAACTACATTACAAATGATTACATAATAAATTACTAATTATGTTCATTATCCTTCATTCTCCTTCATAATGAACATTTAGAAGAAAATCTCAATTTCAAAAATATATGTGTTGTAGCACTATCGTAACTTAGGGCTTCTTCCTAGCCACCTCCCAAAATCAGTCAATCTGCAATCTCCAATCATCAATGCAGCTCACTTTGCAATCAATGATATCATCCTACAAGTGACCATTGTGAGTACTCTTCTGGTGCTCACTCCAATTGAAGATTATCCAACTACAGTGGGTCATTATGAGTCACTCTTTTGATGCTCACTCCAAATCATGACCACACATGACCCTCTCCTCTATCTGTAGTGTTCAAAAATCTGTATCTTGCAATCTCAAAATACAGTCCAACTATAAATCAACAATTTTTGGGACCAAACAATGTCCAAAGCTATCACCAACAACTTATACAAAATCTAGTGTTTTGAAGAACATATCACTCATCTTTGACAAAACATCTGAAGAACATATCACTCATCTCTACAAGTGTCCACCCAAATACCAGCAAATGTTCCCTTTGCAAGGAAAACATAACACAACAACAACCACATCAACATCATTAGAATAAGTCATAAAATTTCAAATCAAAGGCATCTTGATCATAAAGGGAATCCATAACACTCTGAAGACAAGCAAAATCAATCTTATCATCACCATTAGTAGTTTCAACATTATTTTTATCACCAACAGTATTACCAACATCCTTGTCATCACCAACAACATTATCAACATCATGGTCATTACAAACAACATTATCAAAATAATTCAACACAACCTTATTTGGGGCATCGATCCCAACCTATATCAAAGATGTCACAACTACAACATTTAAAGATCCATCTGATATCTGCCCCAAAGATGGTTCAAATAAAGGATTAGTAACACATAACATAATTTTTTGATCTTTCTTCTAAAAACAATGAGAAAAATCATGAGTATGTTGACCACATAATGAATAGGGGTGTTGATCAAAAAAAGAAATTGATGTATCACCATGGCGACCACAATAGGAACACAATTTTGGTTGGACCAATTCAACACTTGTAGAGGAAGATTAAACTTGGCATGCATTCATAAGCCCTCCAGATACAAATATGATGGGTTTGGAATACTTTGGAACATAAGACCCAACAACACCCTTATAACCAAGACCACATTTTCCTTTGTTTATTTTTTGAGACTCCCAAACTCTCACAATTGGCTTTTCATTCACTTGTATGTAAGTGATAGGAGGAACAACTTGTTCAACATCTTTCTTCTTTTCTAAGACATTGGATGTATGCTTTTGCAACCTATCTATTTCTTGGTGTTGTGAAATGTATTGGGCACAAAACTACATAAAAGCAGTTTGAAATAGTTTCCAACATTCTACTATTTTATTTCCTTCTTTGGAGTTATCAATTTTAATGTATAGAGACAAAATGCCATCTTCATACAAAGTAGATCCCATAATGTAGAATTAATCAATAATGCCAAGAAAACTTCTTGCAAACACTTATTTCTTCTTAACGTGCACTTATTGCAAACTCAATTTTAACAACGAAATTAACAAAGAAATCCTTAAGTAAACTCTTACAACAAATAACTCCAATCAATAAAAACCTTTCACTTCAAATACAAAGCTATAATAAACTTTATTTTAAAATATCTGTAAACCTCATTACTTGTCTGGTCATGCCATATTTAATACAACATATCTTATTTATATTTACCCTTTTATCTGCAAATGATGCCTCAACATATAAAAATGAAATTCCTTACTCAAACTTGCAATGGTCTTGCCCATTATTCTTTTCCTTGTAGATCACGCTTTATTCCAGCCACCTATCTCAATGCTACCACTCACCCAGGTTTGGAATAAGAGATTTATGTGTTCTATTTTGCAATTAAATTATTTATTATCACGTCTCTACAACATTTAAATGCTTCACAATAAAAAAATATGCGGTAGAAATACTCTCGAGGGGAGAACAATCATTCCATCTGTATCAGTGTGTCAAAGATCTGAATGGTGGGCATAAAAGACATCGATACTTACAAGTGATGGATGCAATTTGAAAACAAAGAAACGATTGGGACATCACTATTTTAGCATGTGTCAAAGATCTGATAACAACAATGCCTTCCAATGAATAGATACAACTCCTGCCAATACAAATAACAAGAAGGAACCATATTACAGAAATGGAAACTTACAATGAACAGCAAGGAGTGGATTTCTAAAATAACTACCTGGCATAGCAAATGATTTTATCATGCCTCCTAATCAAATCTTTCGAACGATTTTGTTCTCTTTCAATGCATTCTGTTTTCCATAGTAAAATATTATGTGGTTGATGCACAACCTTGTGATCTTCAAACAACTACTAGAATCTTTAAACTTCTTCTTATCCTTTTGTTTTTTCCGCTCATTTTACAAAATTGAGTAGACTTAAAATCTCCCTTCATATACTCTTTTACCTTGTCCATGGTTTTCAGAGCCTTCCAACAGTTGATTCTCTCAGATTCTTCTGGTAGCTACCAACTCTTCACAATCTGCTTTCAATCCTTCACACTGAAATTATTCTTTCCTCTTTAATGTTACACCTTATTTCATGGTGTCTTCTCATCCACCAACAACAATTTCTTGGACAACGAATGAACAATAGATTATGACATTTTACATTTTTATTAATGCCCTTTCCTCCTTCCAATCCTTCTAACACAACAATGATTGACTTTCGACTTCAATCCTCATCGAAAGGCTCATCCCAAACAACTTCACAAGATATTACAAGCATAGGATCATTCTTTGCTCTGATATTAAATGTTGGAAAATAGTAAACAATAATGAAACTGAAAAACTAAAAAAAAAATATTCTATTGAATTCAATTCTTCAACATTACATGTTGTATATGTAGATTTGATATCATAATTGAAATGTATAATTACATTACAACTGAGTACATAACAAATAACTAATTGTGTTCATTATCCTTCAAGCAGCTTATTGTTTTTTCTAGCTCTGCAATGGTAGAATGACTGCTACATTTATAGATTTCATTCATATCTCTAGAAAATCTTAGAATGGTTAATAAAAGTTTTTCAGGTGAAAAATCTATAAAATGCTGGACATTTTTATATGTTGTGATGTTCTATAGGCTAAAATATTCAATAGATAAAGTTTTTATATTGTGGAATGTTCTATAGTGTGGAATATTCAATAGACAAATATTATCTCTAACATTGAAGTTTGTTACGTACATTCTATAAATAAAAATTATCTCCAACACTTTTCAGAATGAGAATGTTTATTTGGAGAACATGATTACAACAATTTTTATATTATACAAATTCCTTAAGATGTAACAAGTCCCAAAGTTTGAGAAAGTGTGATCTTTTATCTTACCATGTTTGGATACCCAAATAATAGCACAACAACCCTAGTTCACATATTTCAAAAACTTGTTTGATTTGATCCATGGTGTTTTCAATGTACCATCTGTGATCTCTTTTAATTATTAAATCATCCATATATAGTATAATAATAATAGTTTTACCATGACTATGCTTTATATAGACATCTAGATCATCATTGCTTCCGTAAATCATTCTTCTATAAAATAACCCATTTATATTGGAGTACCATGCTCTTGGAGCTTGTTTAAGATCATATAGGGCTCTTTTTAATCTACAGACCAGATGTTCGTCATCAATTTTAACAATTTGTCTTTTTGTTGCATATAATTTTTTTGCATTAAATTACTATGTAGAAATGCACTTTTTACATCTATTTGAATTTTTTTTCAACCAAATACCTTATGTTTGTGAGAAACCAATAACCACTAGCTTCGCCTTGTGTTTTTAATAAGTCTATCTAATGTAATATTATTTTGTAGGTCCACTTGTAATCAACATATTTAAATTTTGGAAGATTTTTTAATTCCCAAGTTTTATCTTTCATAAAAGATGTGTACTCATCTTGCATAGCTACTTCCCATTCATAGTTTCCTTTTGCTTCCTCACATGTATTTGAAGTGGCAACTTGCATTACCCTAGTCAAAAGAGTATGAATAGGAAAAGTATTGGACTTCTTGGGATATTTATTGATTTCTTTCACTTGATACTTCAACTTGCATTCCTTTCCCTCCCATAGAAAATTGCACACCATTATCTAAATCATTAGTATGAATAGACTTGTCTTCTTTTTTCAATATTGGAAAGAAATTTGACATAAAACTATCACTTTCAATGTATTCATTAAACCATACATTAGTTCTGATATTTATTTCCCTTGTTTTATGATTATATAACCTATATTATTTCGATTCCTCACAATACTCAATCATTATATACTTCCCACTCTTCTTATCTAGGTTGTTCCTTTTATCATTAAGAATATGGTATAGACTCTACATCCAAACAATCAAAAATCAAACACAATAGGATTTCTAGGTCAATCCATGCCTCTTCTAGTATCATATTCATAACTACTTGAGTGGACGTTCTATTCAAAATATATACTAAAGTATGAATTTTTTCAACCTAAAATTTAGCTTCTATATTTGTAGAGTGTAACATGCATCTAGCTATTTCTATGATAGTTGTATTGTTTCTTTCTACAACTATGTTTTGTTGGGATAAGCAAGAAATAATTGGTCCCTTCTTTGTTCATTGTTGTTTAAAAAATTATAAGAAATATTTACTCATATATTAAGTACCTCTATTTATCCTTTTTATCTTTAGAGATCTTCCACTTTTATTTTTGTCAAACACCTTAAATTATTTTAAATAATAAAACACTACATCTGTCTTTCGTAGAAATATACCCAAATTCATATAGTATAGTCATTTATGAAAGTGAGAACATGCCTTAAATCACAAGGAACCAAATCTAAAAGATTTTTTTATCTCCATGATTTTCCTTGTTTGAAAATTTCTATATGTTGCTTTCCCATTGCACATCCTTTCCATACCTTTTATCTTGGCAATATTTTTGGAAGTCCATACATCATATATAGTTTTTGAATAAGCTTGAAACTTTGATAGTTGAAATGTCTCATATGCTCATGTCATAAACTACTAATACTATCATAAATTAAAACATCTAAACTAATAGTGGATCAAAATAAATCTAAACTAATAAAAAATTAAATGTTAGCAAATAAAAACACAATTTTTTTTGTATTTGATTGAATTTTTTTTACATAATAGCTTGTTGTCTCTTTGTGATATACAATGGTAGAATGACTACTACATTTATAGATTTCATACATATCTTTAGACGATATTATAATGGCTAAAAAAATTATAAAAAATGAACAATGTATAAAAAATGGAAGTTTCCATTTGCTTGAATGTTTTTGATAAAGGAAAAAATGGTTTTTATAGGGACCCAAAACCACAAAGTTTACAAGAAAAAGAAAGATATAGCATTCAGTCCACCAAAAATAAAAAGACTGCCCAACAAGCCAAAAGCCAACACAGGCCAGTCAAAAATATGAGCAGTCAAAAATATGAGCATACAAACACCCTAAGCTAACTTAAAGACTTTAAAGTATCAACAACCTCAGCTTCAAGGTTGCTCATATCCTAGGTGCCCTTTTTCAGAGTTTGAAACTCCTGAGGTGTCGAATCAACCTTTCTCTTTAGATGAGCTCTCGTCCTCTTTGAGATGCTAGCTTCCTCAGTCCTTTTTTCCTTATCCGTGTCCAAATCCACAACCAACGAACCCCTTTCGATATTTACCATTCTCTCAACCATAGTGGTCATGTTAGTGGTGTTGTATTTATCAATTTTGTGGTTCTACTCCATGATTGTTTTCATAGTGTCCCTGATTTTGCTAATTTCTCCCTCTAGAACCTTCATCTTATCCCCATAATCCTTCTTCATCCTATCCGTGATCTCAATATTTCATTGAAGGCTCTCGTCCATTGATCTAATATTCTCCTCAGTGCACACAACCTCGGCAGTATTATGGATAGTGCCTTTAGCTTTCAATTCTTCCAATTTACTAGTGAGAGCCCTATTATTTAAGCTAAGGTCCTTTATTTCATGAAAAACCCATCTCATAATCCTGAAATAATCCATGACCCCATTTCTAGCAATAGCTAAAATGTCATCAGGATAATCCTAGTCAAACTTAAAATAGTGTTCTTCAGGGTTAAGATTACTAAGGAATCTAAGTCTATTTTCTCTGTCTGTGGGAGGGTAAGAAGTGTAGGACTCCTCACTGGCTTTGGGCGCTTCACTTTTATCATCTAGGGAGTCCTCTGAATAAGAGACCAGCTTGTTAATAGGGGTTTCCTTCTTCAGATCTTTTTGTGCAGAGTCGATGGGGGTTTTCCTAGGGCCCACTTTTTTAGCCAACGACTTTCTGAACAGTGTTTTCTTACCTGATTTCTTAGGGGAAGGAAGGTTTTCCTCTTTCAAATCAGAATCCTGGTTATCTTTTTCCTCAAACATGCTAACATCAATATCATAATCTTTAAAGGCCAAGGCCGAGATAGGATTAGACAAATTTGGCATGTTTTTAAAATGTTCATAAATAAGTCGAATGAGGCCAGTATGCAAGATAGGGTATTTCCTAGGATTATTTTTATAATCTTCCAAACTATTACTCAAGGAGCAACACAGATAGTGAGGGAAATAAACCCTTACCTTATGGTGAAAATGATTAAGAAGGGTAAAATGGTAACCATAGACTAGTAAATCTTCCATCCAACGTGATGTATTCCATTATAATTCTGAGAACTTTCCTCCATATCGCCTTGATAGAATCAACATCAAAATAGTTGAGGGAAATTTTGATCAACTTTTTCTTTTCCTTATCTTTTTTTTGGAAACTTAATGACTCCATATTATTGAATGTTACACAAGATATATTTATTAGATTAATATTATCTCTAGAATTAAAATTTTTTAAAGATATATTTTATAAATAAACATTGTCTGGAACAAAAATAATAACATCCATATAGTGGGGGGTGAAATATGATTTCATAACATTCATAATAAAAACATAAATTTTCTTATCCATAACATAAAAAATAAACAAGATTTTTGATCTTCTAAAAGATATTTTAATAATTTTTAAGCAAATACTATTTCTTTATATTTTTTAACATTAAAATTATAATCAATAAATAAAATTATTTCTTCAACAATTAGAAAACTACTAATCACACAATAAACAATTCCACCAAGGCTAATTTGAAAAGGAAGGCACCCCCCACGCCACAGATGATTCAAACTTTCAAGAAGGCAGTCCAAGATATGCAAGATCTGGAGGTTGAGACTGAGAAAGTTTGGAAGACTTTGGATTAGTTGCTGCTGGTTTTTTGGTCTACACCTCGGCTAGCTCTTTGGTGGTCATTTCTAGCTTTTTTTGGTTGCCTGCTATTTTTTCTGAGTTTTTCTTTTTTTGCAACCTGTTTAATTCATTGGACTTTTTTGTCCATTCCTATATTTTGTTGCAAACGTTGTGGTTTCAGGTCCTTGTAAAACCCGTTTTTTCCTTTATCAAAAACAATTCCTATTACAATAATATTTTCCTAAAGGCTAAGTATTAATAAAATATTAATGATGATTTTTTAAAAAATATCTTAAAATTATGTATAGTGAAAAAAACCTCATATCTATATTATAACAAAATGTGTTATATTTGTTTTCAATATGTAAAAGGTTAATAATTATTTTTAATAATACATTTTCACTCTCAATTTCATAGAAATTTTTATGAATATAAAGTATTTTAAGATAGATACTAATGTTTTATACTTTTTTTTTCAACAAAAGACATAGTGCCTATATATATTTATATTGATATTAATAGAATATTTACAATAGAAGCTTCATAGCTGGTTTATATCAACCCCCACTTTTATTCCTCCCCATTACATAACCATTACAAAAGCATCCCATTACAAAATAGTGGTCTAAGTATCCCACATAAGAATGTTTGATACATATTTACTAACTGTACCTACTAACATCCAACACAGAGACTTTTGAAACCATTAAAAATTTTCCACCTCCAAACATATTACTCCTCCGTCTGCACTGGGTGATCATTTTCACCCTATTCTTCAACCGTATTACCTTCAATAGATTGAAGGTTTCCTTGAACAGTGTGAGTAGTAGGCATAGCATTGGAATTAAACCTTCTGGCAGTTGACGCACCCCTTGGTTGAACGTGTTCATCTGCAAACTCTTGAGCATTTTGAGCACCCAACGACTGATGAAGACTGTTCACATCTACTAACTCCTAAGGCATTTCAGTCAGCAATGGTGGATCATGAACATGTGTCAGCAGAACCATAATGGATTAGACTTTCTCTTTTACTTTTTCTATTAATTCAGCATCAAACTCCCCTGTATACCTTCTAAGAGCATTCAACATAAAACTAGGAGTTTGTTGTGACATAGATTTTTTAATTGCAACAAACAACTTAGGAAAAGTTGTTCGATGAAGTAAAAAATGTCTAGGGAAAAAACCTCGTACATATCCATGGCCCTTCCCCAAATCATACTACTGACTTGTAAGCTTTGTAGAGGACACCATTTTGCAAATACTCTTCATTATCAACTTTATTAGTAACAAATTCCACTAACCTGACATCTTGTAACAAGTCCAATAGATTGGAGATGAAAACTGAAAGGATTTAAGATGGGTAAACATTTAAAAGTATAAATATTTTAGGTTTTATAACTATCTAAATGTATTTGAAGAGTAAGGCAAATTTTAAATATTTCATCTTCGTCTTTTAATATTAAGATGTAGTATAGAATATATTGTGGATTAATTATCAATTTTATAATATATTTATACTAACATGTAATATTTGATTAATATATTACATTTTAATTACAAAAATAGACATCTTAAACACACCTCTTTATAATATGTCAACAGATATATTTGTCTCAAGGTACTTATATTGAGTTTGTTATTTATGAAGATCAATATTTTAAGATACATTGTAGTATAATTTGTATATGATAATAGTTTACTAACTATGAATTTGTAATATATATCTTTATATTAAGATGTGATATTTGTATAGGATATTATTTTTTTAATAACTAAAATATATATCTTAAATACATGTATCTAAAAATATCCACTCATATATTTATGATATATATACTAGTATACATATAAAGTAAGTTAGTTTTAAGAAAAAATATCTCTTTACAGTAATTTACTTTTTATTTCTAGTAGAATCATGTAATTTATCTATTTACTTTTTATTACTAATGCAACCATTTAAGGCCACTCTCTAAATCATCATTATAACTCATAATTTTTATTTATTTATTTTATTTTCTCTAAATTATTTACTAAAGTTATTTAAGTCTATCTACATATTTTACTTATGATAAAATTTTATCATTCAAAAGTATTTCATAGTCTAATACTATAGAAACTTACTTGCCAATGCTGGCTACTTGACTTAATTTTTAGTTAATTTGATTTGCTTAAAGATACAATATAATTCATTAATAACATAAGTTATTTTAATCTAGTAACTTTGTAAAAGTGTTGTGATACCGCTGTTTATAGTATTGTAGTGTTAAAATTGTTGTTTCTTAAACACTTTATCATTATTGCAAATTTTTGTCAACAATTTTGGTTTAGGGCTACAAAATACTTAGATTATAATTTATATAAATAAGTATGAATTAATTTTATTGCAAGACTCACATGTTTATAAAATGTTACTTCAGGGTTTGGAAACAAAGCAAAGAGAAGATGCAATAAATAGTTTGGTGTGTGATGCAAATGCAAGATTGGAGGACCCTATCAGGGGAAATACCAAGGTAGTGCATGAACTAGAGAAGCAAATAGCTGATCTAGAATTACAATTGGAAACTAAGAAAGATGAGCTCAAGAATATGCATGCAGACTATGATAACCTTGTATTCGTCCTAAACAATGGATTTCCTATTGATACAACTGAAAATATCTTGTATGAGCAAGTGGATCCACTATTGTGGGATCCAATATCAAGGTGAGTTGAAATAAGGTATTTTTTAATACCATATGCATAATTACAATAACTATGATCATTTTTTTAATTTGTATTTGCTACTCTATGGCACCCTTTGTGATCATCTTCCTTATTATAATGATCAACTTTATTGAATAAAAAATTGTAATAATCATGTGCCTTCATCCCTACTGTTTCAACAATTTTGTATTAACCTTTTGAATATTGTAAGTCCAATCTATTTTAAGAATTAATTTTTTTTTAATCATATAATATATATAAATAATAACCATACATTATTTATGTCTATATATATAGCTTTATGGTGTATCTTGGATATGTTTTTTTTAATAAAATTTACATTATTAATGGAAATAACAATGTACTTTTAGAGGCTACAATAAACGTAAAGGTTAAAAATAAGTATTAGAGAAGGGTTATTTTAAAAAACAAAGAATTTAATAATTAAAAAAATATCTTCGTAATAAGAAAATAATTATTTATTATTTTATCTAGAAGATAAAGGTGTCAAACTATCATTTTTTATTTAATATTAAATCATTTCATAATTAAGTCGAGCACTACAATATCTTATGAAAATTTTGTAAGCTAATGTTCATATTTTATTTCAATGAATTTAATTAATTTTTATTAGATATGATTAGGCTTGTGCATTATTAGAGGTTGTGGTATTGAGACAAATTATCCATTTTATTTATATCTTTCCTAATATTAATCTTTCCTTTTCTATGAAGAACATTGAATAAAGGACATGGAACAACCTTTAGAGATACTTTATTAAAAGAAACTTGTCGTTGTGATTATTTGCATGGTAATTTTTTTTACTTAAAAAGTAAATATATTATATTTAAATTAATTTGTATGATATTATAAATTCTAAAATCTATTTAAACCATTAGGATTCTTCTTAGAACATATAATATACAAGAAATAAACTATCATTATGTTGTAATTTTGACTTACCGCAAACCACCACAAAGTAGGAAAACTTACTGTAAACTACTATTGATAAGTTGTAGAGCTCTTTACTGACAAGTCAAATTCAAGAAGTATTATAGATTTTAAGGGACACATCCCACTAGGAAAATATATGAATAGAGTAAGAGAGCAAGAGTAAAATACCTATAACTATATATATGAAGGAATACACCTAAGTGAACAGATAGAAAAAATAGAAGAAGGATAATGTATAAGACACCTTATGGAATGATGAGAATGTAATATCAATATAGATATATATTTTATGATATAGTAGATTAATATGTTACCCTGTTTGTTTTTTCACTCTACATTAATTTTTGATCCCTCTTCTACTCTTATGTATGGGGTATAAATACAACAAATAGATAACACTTGGAGCACAATACTCTAGTATATCATTACCCACTTTAATCACAAAAAATAATGTTTCCATCTCTATTATATTGTAATTATATATCTTTTGAGATAATATTAAAACCCTCTCTTCATAACTTCATACTCAACTATAGATTAGTATAAAAAATCCTCTACACAACACCTAAAATTTATCTATCATATTGTAATTATATATCTTTTGAGATAATATTAAAATGCTCTCTTCATAACTTCATAGTCAACTATAGATTAGTATAAAAAATCCTGTACACATCACCTAAAATTTGAAGTGATAACGCTTTTATACCAAATGCAAAGAAATAGGGTACATGAAAATGTTTATTATGGTAATATTCTAAGAAGAGCATTGTGCATGTTCTAATATTTCAATAATTACATAAGAAAAACTTACATTTAAATAAAAATAAACAATATATATCATGATATAGGTGTATGTGGGTAAAGCTATTTTAGGAGAAAAAAACAATGCTTCAAAGAAATTCAATGTATTAGTTAGAAATTGAATATTACAATTGTATCATCGTAAATTGTCACCCTTGAAAATTTCATGGTAGGTTTACCCCCCCACCCCTATGTGCTTGGACCTAATTATTAATTTCCTATTTGTACTTTTAATTACCTATTTTAAAATATTTATGATAAATAAAATTTGGGAAATGAAAGTAGGCATTTAATATTTTCCCCTAACACATTGTATCTTGAAAAAGTAGGAATCTAGTCTTAGCTGCAAGGTGCCCTAGAACTTTCTATTTTGGCTCCAAAATTTAAATATGTTGGTGTTCAGATTTATTATTTTAAATTGAAATTTTAATTATATACTATCGATATTTAATTTTTAAGAAATTAGATGAATTACATATAAATAAAAAGTGTTTTCACCATTTTAATCCTAATGAAGAAGTGTAGTGTCAAAAAATGGGTCCCTTGACTTTTTCACACTCGTTTGGGTCTTGTGAACTAATTGATTTTAATGGTACCTTGCTAAAGTGTTGTAATTCACTTTTCATAGGGTTT
The DNA here is from genome assembly GCA_007258455.2 of Sequoia sempervirens. Lineage (NCBI taxonomy): Eukaryota > Viridiplantae > Streptophyta > Pinopsida > Cupressales > Cupressaceae > Sequoia > Sequoia sempervirens. The sequence goes on along the minus strand of VDFB02317828.1, from coordinate 9,574 downwards.
TATCACATAATTAAACATACTAAACCTATTTTTAATCATAATCAAACTTGATCTTGCCTTATTTGGAGTGTTGTAAAGTTTTATAACTTTCACATTCCTCTAGTGTCAAATTTGGGCTTTCTTATTCTTTAATTGGCATTTTGCATCCACAAGATTTATTGCATCTTTTCAAGGATTCCTGACACTAATCATAACCTCAATCATTTCCTCAATTATGTCACCCAAATTTCAGTCATTCACCTTGGGCGAATGATTCCTACCTAGAGTCCCAAACTTGTTTTTACACCTTTCTAAGCACTGAATTTTTGTCCCATACATTATTAGATGGGACATTCAACCTTTGAACCATTCAAATTTTCACCAGTGTGATTTTATTCTCCTAGATCTAATGTTGGCTTGTAGTGTTGTAATTTTGGGAATTCTTACATAATTAAGTATAAATACAAGGTTCTTTCACTCATTTTCACCTAAGAATTTTGTGAGAACATTCTTAATATCTAGTTGAGTTCACAAGAGCATTCAAGTGTCTTCAAGAGAATTAAGAACATTCAAGGGTAGAATTCTTCATCAAGTGTTGCAGCAATTCAAGATCCATCATCATGGCAAGTTTCTAATTGCATTATTTCATGTTTCATGCTTCATTATCTCTATGAGCACCTACAAATCTGCACAAAGCTTAAACTCCAACACTAATTAGCAATGGGTTAGTTCATGCAAATGAAAATTTATTAATGCTCCTATGAAATAATACCTTATTCTTCATGAACAAAATGAAATAACAACATAAACCAAAAAAAAGCTTAGAGAAGCATAATGCACACCTATCCCATAGTGGATTGATGTCACTTTGATGTGAAAAGTGACCCTTTCCCAATCTTTTGACTAGCTCAAATGATGAAGATGCAATGCTATGGACAAAATTAGCTCTCAATGTGAAGGGACTAACTTTGCATGGAGTTGTAGATGATTGAATGAAGGATAGTATCTCCATTTATACAAGATTTTGATGAGAGAAGAGGAAAAAGGGATGAATGTGGGAAAAAAACCCAACCAATGACAATATACCATTTGTCACCATGTGAATGGGCCAAGGATGTGCAAGTTTTGATGAATGTGTCCATAAATGCATATATTTGAAATTTGAAAATGTTGAAATGACAAGGTGGAGGGAGAGTCAAATGGAGTAATGGCCACTTGGTTGAATGCCAAAGGACTTGTAAGGTGACATAAATTCCTTTTTGGAAGGACTCATCCCACTTGGAGGGAGATTTGAAATGGAGGAATATTCCATTTTTATGCCTTGTTGAGAGAAAATGAAGATTTAATAAATTAGTTAAATTGATTTATTTGTGCAAGTGGGAAAAGCTAGAGGATGTGAAATGAGTTTAGATTAAATTAATCAGGATTAGATTAATTTAATGAGGGATTAGATGATTTGACTTTTTGAGTTAGATTTATGGATTAAAATAAATCAAAAGGAGATGAAAAGTGATTTAGACTTAGTTAAATAAATGTTTTGATTTATTTAGCTAAAGGGAATCATGCTAGTGGTTTAATTAAATAAGTTTGATTTATTTAATTAAATGAAGAACTTTAGAAGTTAATTAAATAAGATTGGTTTATTTAATTAAAAGGGGACTTTAGGATTGATTTATGATTTAATTAAGTAAATTTGATTGATTTGATTAATATAGGAATTAAGATGGATTAATTAAGTAGTTAATAAATGGATGATTTAAAGAAGAATTGAAGTTAGTTGATCAGGACATTTTTCATGTCTACAATCTCATTTCATCATTTGGTATAATTACCTAAAAGTGGTTTGACCAAGGAAAACCCCTATTCCCTAACATTCAACAAGTTTCCCCCTCTTTAATGTGTGATTGCAAGTTTTTAGATTGAAGAAAAGTGGATTTGAAGCCTTCAAAAGCACTGAAATGGAAAAGTTGCAAATGTTGTCAAAGTTGTCAAGACTCATGGAAACTCAGATCTAGGGAAAAATATCCATCCAATTTGCATGGAATTAGTGGGAAAGTGCTTATTTTATCCATCATCAGAGGCCTGTAAAGTATCAATTCAAGATTCTACTCCTAGGACACTTCACGACAAAATGGAACTGATCCACCAGTTGTGGTGAATGAGTCCCATTCTATGATTTTTTCAAAGATCTTTGCAGATTTGGATACCCATTTGCCTAAAATTTGATCTCGTGCAGAGACCTAGATCTAGAACTAATTGACCCAGGATGGTGAATAAGTCCCACTAGGCTAGAAAATTAGGTTTTTCAAGATTTTAGAGCTCCATTCCATCTCCACCAAGTTTCTAGGTGAAAACTTTCTATTTTACAGTTCTCTGTTCTATTTTGTTTGCATTTCTAAGTCAGTTAGTGAAGCATTGCATCAAACTAGTTTTTTCATTTCATCTTGCATATCATTATCTTTTCCAAGTTTAAACTTGGTGGTGAACCCATCATTTGACATCATTCAATCCCTAAAACCATCCCTTTTCAAGATTTCAATCTCCTTTGCATTTAAATCTCAAGGGTTTGTTCTTGAGTGAAGAGTAAGGAAATTGCCTCTCCTTTTAGGTCTAAAACCCTAGAAGCGAAAGAGAGACTCCAATTTTCTTCTTTTCATTTTGGTGAACCTACATTTATAATACCTTCTTTTCTAATTTGAATTTCATCATCATCATCATAGAATTAGCTTACATTAACATTGCATTAAGATTTGCATTAGTTAATTTGCATTATAGAGTTTCAAAATTTTGCATTATTGAAAGTGCATATAGGTTGCATTTTGTATCTCAAATCATTGAAAAACATCTTAAAACTGCATTTTCACTTAGGCTACACATCATACAACACAAAAAGCATCAAAATCCATTTAAAATTCATGGAAATTTTGAAAACAATCCCTACTGGGACTCATTCGCCACCTTGGGCGAATTAGTCCCAAAAAAGATCTAAAACAACCTTTTACAACACTAGAAAAACCTTGTTTTTAAGCTTTTTTTTGCTGCCATTGGTTAGTTGTTTCATTGGGTTGACTTTTTGTTACATGCATTTCACTAAATCTAGCTTAAATCAATCCATTTCATGCATTGATTCATTCTGAATTTGCATTTGCAACATTTCATTTTCAGATCATTGCATAATGTAACCAATAAATTACCTAGTTTGAAAACTGAAAATTACTTTTCATGTTAAGTCCTTACATTGCATTTTGAGTTTGCATAAATTATTGTTGAAAAATGTTAGCTTTGGTCTTTTAAATGATTGCAAAGAAAATGTTAGTCAATAAACATGTTAGTCATTCATTCAATGCATTCCCTAGTTATGAGAGTCTTTTCAGGCAAAAAAGTGGACATGTTCATGCTTTCCTTAAACCCGCACCCACTTTTATCTATCGTCCTTTTTAGGATGATGTGATAGAAGAAGCTATAAGCATGGACATTCATGATGATCATAATTTTTCTTCTCCCAATACCTCTCCTTTTTGTGATGAAAGTATCTTGGTGAAAGAAGATGCACTTGTTGAGAATCATGAAGGTCTTGTTTTCTCTTCTCCTCATTCACCTTGGGAAGATAGTATAACAATATAAGATGAAATAATTTCCACCACCTTACTTAATTTTCATTCCTCTCCCAACATTTCACCTACTTGTGAGAATGCTACAATCATGAACAACCATGAAAATGACATTTGTAAGGAAGACATGTTGGTCTTTGACAATCCTACTTCTCCCACTTGGGAATACATTATAGGGCATAAGGGTATAATTTTAGATAATCATGATAATCAAATGGGATCTTCTCCTAATATCCTTCATAGTAATGAAGACAATAGTTTTTTGTTAGAAGATATACTTGAAAGTCATGACAATCTCATTTATCCCTTTCCTAATGCTCCTACCATTTGGTGAGATCTATTTGAACAAAAGGATCCAATCATTTCCAAGTATGATTCTCCTTCTCTTGATGCCTCCCCTAGTTGTGATGAAGCTAATTTACAAAACCTAACCATGAAATGTGATGAACATCATGTTCATTACTCCCCTAAAAGCTCTCCTACTAGGGTGGATATTAAAGCACAAGAGAATAAGACCTTAGAAAAAAATAATAAAATCATGGAAAATGATTATAATCACATTTATCCTTCTCACAATATCTTTCCTAGTTGTGAAGAAGATACTTTGATCAATGAAAGTCATGAGAATCTTGCATTTCTTTCTTCCCCTAGGGAAAACATTATGGAACAAGAAAATAACATCATTGATAAACAAGATAATCTAACCATTTATCATCCCCCTACTTGTGATGAAGTCCTTTTGGAAGAAACAATCCTTGAATTTCACGAACATCTAGTTTATAGTTCTCCTAAAACCTCTACTTCTAGGGAGGATATCATGGGGCAAGAAAATGATAACATTAACAACAGTATCAATATAGTTTCCCTCGATGAAGATGATGAAGTAACATTAGACTCTCCTTCACTAAGGGACGTTAATATTATTCAACCTCAACACATCCTTTACCCACCTAAGAACAATGTTTTGCAGCATCCAAGTCATAATAGTGTTGCTCATACATATAGCACTAGGAACAATCCACAACCAAGAAAAACACCTCCAACATCCCTCTACTTGCCTAACCCCATCTTACCAAGTCCTCGTTTATCTCCACAAAATAGAAAGGAGTAAAATCTTGTTGAATAATTTTAAAAATTCTTGCAAAGATATCCTTATGGGACTTAATTTAGAATTCACCTAATTATCACACTATTCTTCAAATAGCCTTGCAACAAGTTCCAATCACTTCTCATGCTCAACTGAATGACATAGTAGCCATGATTCAAGGAATAAATGCTGAAATTGTTTTCCACCAAAGTGAACTCCCCCCTTTGGAAGTGAAAAAACAAAATGAAGCTTTCATAATAACATCTCAAAACAAAAGAAAAGGGATAAAAAGAAGTCCTATGGATAACGGCTCTGCCCTTAATGTGTGTAGTGTGACCATTTTGGATAGGCTTGGCATCGATCAATCAAACATTCAACCTGATTCTTTATCTATTAAGGGCTTTGATAATGTAGGAAAACAATTGTTTGGTGTGATCACTTTACCTATTATAGTTGGGAAGGCCACATTGGAAACATCGATCCATGTTACACCTCACAATCTTTCATATAATCACCTTCTAGGAAGACCATGGATTCATGCAATGAATGGCGTTCCTTTTACTCTTCATCGTAAAATGAAATACATCTACAACAACAAAGTATACACACTTGAAGTTGATCCTGAGCCTTATAGTGTCTTACAACTTGAGAAAAACAAATATAACCCCTTGAAAACATTAACACCAACTACACAAGTAAAACCCCTACAACAAAAAGACAAAGAAAAACACATTGAGTAAGTCACAAAGCTATTAGAAGATGATTGGGGTTCCTTAGATTTCACACCAACATTCATGGGAGAATACAAGATCATAAACAAAGACTTTGAAAAGGAAAAAAAAAAATGGTAATGTCAACACATAATTCAGAAGACCCTTCAAAAGCATCCACCTCAACCACTTCAGAACACAAGACAACCAATTACACAACAACCTTTGACAAAGTTGATTGTGAGCAACCACCAAATCCAAAAGCAATGAAAAAGCTTTATGGAAAAGGTTATGAACTTATGAAGCAACTTGGTTATAGTGCAAAAGGATACGGTGCTAGAGAACAAGGTATTTGTGTCCCTATAGAGCCTAACATGCAAGAAATGACTCAAGGTCTTGGTTATTGTCCTTTGATAGAAATAAACAAGACTTCACTTAATATCAACACTATTACAAAAGATTCTTTGAAAGAAACACAAGATTCAAATAAATCTTTGCTTAATGTCAATTTTATCATGTAAAACACTAATGATTTGAATTTGTTAGATTTTACATCCTCCTTTCAAGGAGAGAACAAAATCACGCAATCTGTAGAGTCTTATGTAGGTATGCAATCTTGTACTAAGCAAGAGATATCTTTGTTGCATAATAAAAAAACATCTTCTATTGATCAAGAGAGTATCTTGGCAAGACTAATCCAAGATCGTCTGATATCTCTCCCTCCAAGAACACAAAATAAATTTTATTATAATACTTCATTCTGTGCATATCATAGATTTAATGGTCATGCTCCTAATGAATGTAAGGATTTGATTAATAAAATTCAACATCTCAAGGAATGTGGTGCTCTTCCTTGTGTTGAAGCACCTAATTCCTCTAAGTAATACTTATTTCCATCCTATTTGACTCACCCTTGTCCTCCACTATGTGGGGGCAAGGGGTTAGTTAGCATTGTCCTCGTATGTCACTTGTTGTTGCCTCTTTTGGCTAGTTGACCACCTTTCATGTACATATATGAGCAAGTTTGGGATGTGGATGACATGCCTTAAGTTGGCTCGCATGTGACATACTACCTTTTTCATGATGTAGCTTATTGGAAACATATGAATTGGAATAGGCCTTTCCAAATAGCTCTAATCTCTTCTTCTACTTTAAAGCAATTGCTTGAATAGTAATGGTGTTAGCAACCGCTTTAAAGTGGGGGAATACATTGACACTCATGTTTCATTATGTGATTCCTTTCTTCCCGCGACACACCCTTTTCTTGGTGGTGTCATTGGGCTTGATTTCCTCCAAGAGAGTGATATTTCTTTGAATTTTCCTCTCTTGGAAACATTAGGCACAATATTCCCTAAGAAGAGACCTTGCACGAATTAAGCAAAATCCATTTGAACAAATCTTACACTATTTTTCATTTACAATGTCTATGAGTTTCAAGCATACAATTTTTTGCTTGCCTCATGGAGCTTGAAGATCATTTTGGTGTGGCACCTTATCAAAGTTATCAGGAGGTATAACTTTGGTATGGTTTGAGTGGGAAGCCCAATCTGAGGCATGACTTTCCCCATAGCCACTTGCATGTATGTGAGTGCATACCAGCCATGAGTGTATGTTTCTCACTTTGGACTTCTCACCTAGTGGACAACCTGAAGTTCTGTCACTTCCGAGTGAGTATACATTTTTCAGAAAAACAACCTAGATCTAATCCACATTGTGTTGGACAAATGGTCAAATCTTGATCCACCTTTCTATTTTTACTTGTTCTTATTTTTCTCTCTTTTAGTCATTGACATTGCATGATCATGTATCTTGATGTTGCATATCATACACCTTGTGCATGTCCTTTTGTGCTTATGTCAGTTTGACTTAGGATCTTGGATCCTAGGGGCTTGATTGCCTCCTTGGTCTTTGTTACCCTAGACCATCTACATTGGTACACTTGGACCCCTCTTGAATGCCTACTTTAGTGTGAGTTTGAAGCAAGTTCATCCTCTCACTAAAGTGGGGGCTAAATCTAGTGTTGAAAATGGGTCCCTTGACATTTTCACACTTGTTTGGGTCCTCCTTGAATATTTTGGCTTAATGTTTCCTTGATTTAGTGTTTTAATGTGGATGACACATTCATATTAGGTCTTGGGCCTTGGTGAACTAATGGATTTTAATGGTACCTTGCTAAAGTGTTGTAAAGTATTGTAACTCACTTTCACACTTTCATAGGGTTTTATTACATAATTAAATATACTAAACCTATTTTTAATCATAATCAACCTTAATATTTCCTTATTTGGAGTGTTGTGAAGTGTTGTAACACACTTTCACATTCCTCTAGGGTTGCCATTAATAATTGGGTTTACTTAGGCTTTAATTTTCCCTATTTTGCATCCACAAGCCTCATTTATTGCATATTTTTGAGGATAACCCTGACACCAATCAGTAACCAATCATAATTCAAGTGATCCTAGCTTGTGTGGCTTAGATTTAGTGTCTAGGACTCATTCGCCAACTTGGGTAAATGAATCCCACCTATATTTTTGGGTCCCAAACCTATTTTTACACCTTTCTAAAAACTTTTGATTTTTGGTCCCATACATTATACCAGATGGGACTTATTCATTATCTTGGAAAAATGAGTCTCGTGTGACCAAAATTCAAATTTAAATCAAATTTTTGGTGGGATTTTATTCTCCTAGATATGATGTCGGCTTGTAGTGTTGTAATTTTTGGAATTTTCGCATAATTATGTATAAATACAAGGTTCTTTCACTCATTTTCACCTAAGACTTTTGTGAGAACATTCTTCATAGAAAGTTGAGCTCACAAGAGCATTCAAGTTTCTTCAAGAGTATTCAAGATCACTTAAGAACATTCAAGGGAAGAATTCTTCATCAATTATTGTAGCAATTCAAGATCCATTATCATGGCAAGTTTCTAATTGAATTATTTCATGTTTCATGCTTCATTATCTCATTTCATCATTAGGTTTAATTACCTAAAAGGGGTTTGACCAAGGAAAAATCCTATTCCCTAACAATCAATAAGTTTTCCCCTCTTTAATGTGTGATTACAGGTTTGTAGATTAAAGAAAAGTGATTTGAAGCCTTCAAATGCACCAAATGACAAAGTTGCAAATGTTGTCATGAAAATTTTTCAAGACTCGTGGAAACTCAGATCTAGGAAATAATATTCATCCAATTTGCATGAAATCAATGAGAAAGTGCTTATTTTATCCATCATCAAAGGTTTGCAAAGTTTTAGTTTAAGATTCGACTCCTAGGACACTTCATAACAAAATGGGACTGATCCCCCATTTGTGGTGAATGAGTCCCATTGTATGAGTTTTTCAAATATCTTTTCATATTTGGATACCCATTTGTCTAAAACTTGATCCCGTGCAGAGACCTAGATCTAGGACTAATTCACCTAGAGTGGAAAATGAGTCCCACTAGGCCAGAAAATTAGGTTTTTCAATATTTTAGAGCTCCATTCCATCTCCAAGAAGTTTCCTAGTGCACACTTTTTGTTTTCATTTCCAAGTCATTTAGTGAAGCAGTGCATCAAACTAGGCTTTTCATTTCATCTTGCATGTCATTATCTTTTCCAAGTTTAAACTTGGTGGTGAACCCCTCATTTGACATCATTCAATCCCTAGAACCATCCCTTTGCCAGATTTCAATCTCCTTTGCATTGAAATCTCAAGGGTTTGTTCTTGAGTGAAGAGTAAGGAAATTGCCTCTCTCCTTTTAGGTCCAAAACCCTAGAAGTGAAAGAGAGTACACCAATTTTCTTCTTTTCAAGAAGAACAAGAATCTTAGAAAATTGAAGAAACATAATTGAGAAAATTAAGTGTCCTAAGAGTAGTCAACAACAATTTTTTTAGAATTATTGTAACATTTCATCATCCAAGCATCATGCCAATTTATATGTGAGTTTTGTTCAGGTTTTGCATGTATTTTTTTTTAGCACTAACACTTGTAGGTATTCAAATAAAATCAATTCAAGAACCAATTAATTTTTGAAGGTGATGAGTTTAACTTTAGTCCATCAAGGACATCAGGTTTGAGTGGTGAGTTGCAATGAATTGGAAACTCATTACTTGTTAATCATTTAGCCTTTGTCCCTCAAAAAGATACAGTCTCTTTTTTCATCATCTTTTACATTGTGGAGGGAGAAATACCAACACTAGGTTT
>VDFB02317827.1:0-11159 GCA_007258455.2 Sequoia sempervirens | reverse complement strand
GCTGAGGACCTGATTGGAAGGGTAAACTACATTTGTTGCAGCTGCTACTTGGTCTATTCTGAGTTTGCTCAATTCTGCTAGTAGTGTTGTATGACCGATTAATGGGATTGAGGCAGCCACACTCTATGTAAATTACTGCATGACGGATGCATGCACTACATTTCACCACATCAAAATAATGCTCATGTTCATGGCCATTACTATGATTATGGTCATGGTGATGTTCATGATCACGACCATGGTTGTGGTTATGGTTATGATTGTGATTGTGCTCATGACCATGGTTCTCTTTGCAAATAACATGATCAGGATCATGGTTGTGAAGATGATTTGCATGTCCATTCACTTCTGAGTCATTGCAACACCCATTAATGATGATGATGATGATGATGATGAGCATGAGCATGATCACCTTTCTCTCCTTTCAATAGAAGCATGTTGTGGAATGTCACAATCAGGCAAGTGTCTGTGACTGCTAGCACAACCATCCACAAGTAGATATAACCCATGAAGGAAGCACCACCAAGGCTTCCTTAGTCAATTGGGAGAATGCAACATTTATGTATATTGCCCTCACTGATCTCGGCTCTAATTTCACTGCACCAACAATCTTCCTTATGTCATTAGACATGAGAGCTATGTTTGCAGATTCCATGGCTATCGCAGAGCCTTCCACACCATATCTATTCCCACATTTACTGCTGCTAATGCTGGTACATCATTACTAAGCTTGTCTTTTGGGAGTAATTGGGCATGAACTTCAATTTCTCCTATGTGCACACCATTACCAGGGCTCCTCTGTCAGTTAAAAATGTTGTGACATGATTGCCTGCTCAAATTTAAGGCATGTAACTCTTTTTCAAATTATACAAGAGATGACGATTGCATTTTATATAGAATAATTTGAATAAATAAAATTTACTTTAGATGAGTTCACTTGGGTTTGTCCTAGATGAACCCAACTCCTTTTGCCTGTGCCTTATGAAATCTATAGTGGAACCAAATTGGACAGCGAATCCAATTCGAACCAGACCAATATCCGACTAGTCACTAAGTGAATCCGTTAACATCTATCGTTTTGTAATAAGCCTATATTCATTATAAAATTAAAAAATATATAATATTAAAGAAAATATAATACATATTACAGTTTTTAAAAAGATAAAACTAAGGTCTATATACTTACAAAATGACATTTCCAAATAACTTAATTTGATCTCTCAAAAGGTGAAACAAAAGTACTTTTCTGTCCATATTTTGATAGGTGCAAAGACAACTCTATTGGGGTTTGATTTAAGCCTATGGGGTTCTATCCAATCCCCTTCAATCAAACCCCTATAAATAGAACCCATCTAGGCTTAAATCATTACTTTTCTGAAAAAAATGTGAGTTCAAGCATAAACCAGGATGCCCAATAAGTGGGACACTGTATTGTAAGATCAGCCATATCTTCAAGTCCTTGGACATATTAAGCATTGTGAAAATCCTGAATTGCTTAGATTTTAAGTAGAGAATAATAATTCCTGAACTTGCCAAGATATGAATGTAATTTGTCTACCTAGAATGAAGACAAATTGAGTCTCTGAAATAATTTTTTGTACCAGCTGCCTGATTACTCTGGTCATGATTTCAGAGATGACATTGTTCATTATGTTGCATAAAGTGAGATGACATGACAGGTCCACTGTGGGCCTTTGCAGCCTTTGGGATGAGCATAACTTTATGGCATTTATTTGTTTGGCATTTTGTTTTTCCTTCTTGATTCCTTAATTCTACAAGATCATATGTGATTTTATACCAGAAAGTCTGATAAAAAAAAAAGCTAAATAGCCATCCAGACTGGGGGATTTGTCATTATTGGAAGAGAAAATCACTTCATTAAACTTTGTTTCTGTTATGGGTTTCAAGAGCTGATCACTGTCTATTTGAGTCAGTACTTGTTTACGGGTTGCTAGATGGTCTTCCCCAAGAGCAGTTTTTTGAAGTAATGGCATGGTGGAATACTTAGAACATAAATTTTATGAAGAAAAGATACTTGTATAAGTTGAACCCTTTGTTGCATGCATAAAACTAGGTTGACTCATCACAGAATTGTCTACTACTTCAAGTGGTGATTGCTATAAATATCACAAATTGTAGTAATGGTCCTGGTTCTAATGTGTTCATTGAACTTTGTTTCTATTATGGGTTTCAAGAGCTGATCGTTGTCCACTTGAGTCAGTACTTGTTTAACGGTTGCTAGTAAGGTTGATTAAGCTTGCAGAAACTGAGAGAAAATGGTCTTCCCTGAGAGCAGTTTTTTAAAATAATGGCATGGTGGAATACTTAGAACATAAATTTTATGGACAAAAGATACTTGTATAAGTTGAACTCTTTGTTGCATGCATAAAACTAGGTTGACTCATCACATAATTGTCTACTAGTTCAAGTGGTGATTGCTATAAATATCACAGAATGTAGTAATGGTCCTGGTTCTAATGTCTTCAAAGCTGAATCAATATAAAGCTTATGAAGTAAAATAGACGAATCATACGTTCACAAGAATAGAGGGCACACCCAACAGAAATGTTAACTGGAATATTAACCAGTGCCCTCAAAGGGCTTTTTCAAACTTCAGTTGAGCACAGAGACTGAGTTCATATGAAGTGATATAACATTTTGAAAAGGTATTGCTACAAGGGGGACCATCAATGATGAAATCAATTTGATCCATTCATGTGGCTGTTGAGGTAATGAGAAGCTTTTTAATCAGAAAAATGTTTATATTGAAAGAGTTAAGTCCAAAATTGCAGAGTTTTTTAGCGTCTACTAAAGCTCTTGAATAAAGGGAAACCATGGTAATCAACAGATCCAATATCTAGACATCTGTAACACAACCATTGTAACAAGGAGAAGCATGTCCTTGGCTTTGGTCTACATCACAGAGATGGATAAATGTCTCAGAGATGCATCTTGGGTTCTCCTCAATGGTCAATGGGTTTGAAAGTCCAACTCATAAAAGGAGTGTAGCCCCACACAACCTACCAAACAGCTCTCAAAATTTTAAAAGAAAAAATTATATATTTTCATTTGTCAATTATAGAAGAGCATGCTTTTTAAATGTTAATTTGAACTTAGAAATTTAAAATATATACACATACTACATATTTTATAAAGTTGGACTCCAGAAGCCCCACATGATTAAAAAATTAAAAGACCTAGGGAGCTCTAAAATTAAAGGTTCATAACATGCAATGCTTATGAAGCTTTAAACGGATTGACAAGATAAGTGGGATTTATTGTAAATAAAAGTTCCACAGTTAAGTGTGAATGAGCTGCAGTACTAGGATGATTGACCTCCTTGGAATTTTTAGTTAGGTGTGCAAGTTTGAATGGTTGCAATTGATGCCATTTTATTGTTCATTTTCTAGTTGCAGTATCACTTCTTCACCCCTCTAACCATGACCTGATACAATGATTGCTAGTGGACCATTCAAGCTCATGTTAAATTAGAAACAGGGTGAAGTTATTGGCAGTACAGATATGTCAATTATTTGAGGATAGTAGTGGATGTCAAATTACAAATTGGCTCAAATGAGTTTCTTTATACATCTGAGGTTAAAATTCTAAAATACAAAATATAAAAAGATGCAAAAATGGTTAAATCAATGTAGGATTTTATTTCAGAAAAGTAGTATAGAAAAACACAACTACACATTCTCAATCTGCTTATAATGAAGGATCAAAATTACCAGAAAAGGAGAATACTAAGCAGATTTCTTCGAATTCAGCGAGGCATAAAAATAAACTTCTTGAAAAAAATTTGAAAATTGAAATGCACTTGGGTGATGTTCTTTTCACTTCTTTTAATTTGTGTGATATATTTTCCTGCTTTTATTTATTTTCTTTTTCATTTAATTGTGGAGGTGCTGTTGTATATGCTGCTAATTGTAGAACACTTTCTGCTTACTTAGATAACTTTGGATAAATGACTAATGTCAACCATCAACCAGACATTTGAAGGACTCTTCAGAATATCTTACAATGTGAACTGAAATTGAAGGAAATCATCCACATTATCTATATATCTAATTTATTTATACAACCCCAACTCTAACCATAATCAACCTACCAAAAACCTCATACAACCCTATCCAGACTGCACCCTTGCTAGCCTATCTTGCACAGGCAGGGAGAATGCTGGAAAAAGTTGTGGAGTCTAGCTTTACACCTGCCAATTGCATTTGCTTGAGAGTTTCTGAAGCTTTTTAAAAAAATCCATTTTGTGCATAACCTACAATCATTGCATTCAATGAGATAACCTATCTTTGAGGCATTCTGTCAAACAGTTCACGTGCCTTTTTTATGCTTCCACATTTTGCATACATGTCTACCAGAGCATTTCCAACTATAATATCTGAAAAAATTCCTCCTTCTATGATGCTTTGATGGGAGTATACTGGCGAAGGCTGTGGAATTTGGCTTTACACCTGCCAATTGCATTTGCTTGAAAGTTTCTAAAGCCTTCTCAACAAATCCATTTTGTACATATCCTGAAACCATTGCAATCCATGAGATGAGATCTTTTTCAGGTATTCTGTCAAACAGTTCATGTGCCTTGTTAATGCTTCCACTTTTTGCATGCATGTATACTAGGGCAGTTGCTACTATAATATCTGGCAAAGTTCTTCTATCCTTTATGCTTTGATGGATGTACATACTGTTCCAAAGCTCCCATTTTGGCATGGGCAGGGAGGATGCTAGCAAAGGTTGCGGAATTTGTCTTCAAACCTGACAATTGCATTTGCTTGGAAATTTCTAAAGCCTTTTCAACAAATCCATTTTGTGAATATCCTGCAAGCATTGCAGTCCACGAGACCACATCTCTTTGAGGCATCTCGTCAAAAACTTCACGTGCCTTGTCTATGCTTCCACATTTTGCATACATGTCTACCAGGGCAGTTCAACTACATCTGACAAAATTCCTCTATCCTTTATGCTTTGATGGATGTCCATACCCTGTTCCAAAGCCCCCATTTTGCATAGGCAGGAAGAATGGTAGCAAATGTTGTGGAGTCTGGACTGTTTCCTACAGTATGCTACCATAAGAAACAGAAGGATACTACATGTCAATGCGCCCAAGTTCTGTACGCGCACTTAATTGAGCATCTGAAATTATCAGTTTCAGGGTTTTGGGGCTACTCGATTCTTGAGCTCGAAACAAGATTGTTGCAGCCTTTTAGGAAGAAAATATTGGTTGTGAGTTAAAGTTTGTTTTCAGGCGTGGGGTGAGGAATGTTTCAACTGCCTGAAAGTTGTTTTCCCTGTGTGAGACAACTTTCCCTTCAATGTGCCCTGCCATTCTGATTTCAAAAAGATTTGAAGAATCGGTGGCCATGATGCGTGCACTCAAGATGGGACTGCTGTGCACGGTTACTCCACTTTCCCTTCCTATCATGCAACCTCAGTAAGTACGAGGCGAAAAGGATCAACAGTTGGGAATCATTCAACCGTCTTGCAAGCCCTCTGTTTGCTTTTCCACCGTCCACAGAGAAAATGAGCTCGGCAAGCTAAAATAAAGATACGCCTTCGGCATAATAAAATAAAAAGGTGTTATCATGTAATGGTTATGAGCAACACTTGTAAGAGTGTAACCCATGTTCAAATTTGCCTCCATACAAAAAGGCAGTTGATAACTCCTGTGGGCATGTGGAGAGATTGCGGTGTAATGCTTACAGGGTAAATTCCAGTTTGAGCCAAGTTTACAAATTTTTGAATAGACTCCAAAGAACATGCGACTCCTGTTTGGAATATAAGGATTGTAGATATGACCAATGTTTACTACTGTTGTCAGGCTCTCATGTAAGGATTATGAGTACGCTATGAGTTGCCCATGCTAACAAATCTTACAAATGTGGAACAAGCACACCCAAACTATAAAAAACACAAACTCTACTAATATCAGAGAGAATTAAAACCTATAAATTTTTATTACCAGTAAAATTCAAAAATAGCATCAAAACTAAATATCTCCAGACAGTGTAAAAAGCTGCAGCACAACCAAAGCTTGAATTTTCTATAATCAGGAAAAAATCAAAAAATAACCTAAAAAATGAGCATCTTCAAACACAGTAAAAAGCTGCACTGCAGCTGAACCTATTTTCTTTTGAAGTTGTTAAACTCACGGAATGGCCTTAAACTCCTTCAAATCCTAATTGATAAACTAAACTAAAACCGTACTCTGCAAACCCTAAGAGTATTAGAAAGAAACATAACCATTTTTATAAAAAGCAAACACAAAAAATGATAAAAACCACTTCAAAACTAAACAAATTTAAAGAAAATGTGAAATTGCACTGCACCTTAAGCTGCTGAATAAAAAGAACACTAGTAGTGTGAGCCTGAAAGCTGAAATTGAGCTTTAAACCTCGGTCGAGCACGTGTACCATTCCATCACCCGATCCGACCACCATGCGCCCGCGGCCACTCGAACAGCACGCCACATTTTCCTTCAATTCCTCTGCAACGGAAGATCTGTTGATGTGTTTTTTGTGACCGCACCAAACAACAAACAAATAGTTTAGGGCTACTCCATTCTCTCTTGATCAAAGTATTCCGTGTGCTAAGATTGCGAGATAGATCGCACGTTCAACTCCAAGGTTCCTTAAGTGCGAATAGACCCAGTTTGGTTGATGTGTATTTGCTGTGTTCTTACGAGGGGACTTACACAATTGTTCAGATTTCTTGCAGTTAGCAGCTAATGTATGATTTTGAAGGGGATTCTCGCGTGTATGATTTGGCAATGTGGTTCGTTTTCCTAAAACTAATCAGAGATGTGCGGAAAATAAAAGGGTATAGGGCCTAAGAAATTTATATTCTACTCTAAATGCAGGATATGTGGAGCTTCGTTTCAATAGACTTCAACCAGATTTCACCTAGCCTCACGTCGGACAGCCTCAGTAAAATCGGTGCAATCTTCAAGGGGATAAGCAAAAGATGTTCAAGTTATAATTTAACATACATACACCATCAAAACGACGCATATAAGCATGTAAACCACAACCGAAGTTAAACTCAAGATAAGGTCCAGTTGACCACGCAAGGCGGACTTATCATCAACAAGCCGCTAGTGGTATGGAATAAAGTGAAGCTACCTCAATAAAACACCACACATCAAAGTAAACTACTTGCATGAAATTAAGCTACTTGGATTCGAAAGGAAGAAGAGACCTTGCTAGCTATTCATGACAAGACGAATTCCACCATCAATGAAAAGATCAATTATCATAAAAAGTGTTACACAACAATCTCCTCAAAAGTTTTCAAAGGGAAAACTTTCTTTCTCTTCCACACTATGCTAAGCAAAATGACTACTATGCAATCTCTCCAATCTCTAGCTCTAATGCTAATGCCTGATCTAATTTCCTGTTCTAATGAGATACAAATGAGGGGGACTCCCCCTTTTATAGCTAGCCAAGTCCCAAAAGACGGCTAGGGTTACAATTAATAGAGTGGCCAGAATCGTGCCACCTCAGCCCTAACCCTAAAAACTGCCAGAATAGGGAGTGGTACATTAAATGAATCAAAGATTCCCACTCACTCCCAAAATAGTAAATGTAATAAATGTCCACATTCAGTCTTCTAGAAGATCCTCGTCCAGCAGTGTGTTCCCACTTGCCTTCTCTCTGACTGCCAACTCAACAAATCTGCCAAGTACAGCCTCAACTTCCTGGACTGAAATCGATGGAACACAATCTAGCTGAAACTCTAATACCGTAACTGAATGCTCATGCCTCGTACAAGATTTTCTCCAAGCAGCTAAGGAGTCCTGCGTGTTCTGGATCAAAGTGGAGAAAGTAGCAGTATTCTCGAAATCATCCTGTACAAAGGTCTTAACGTCTGCAAAGAAAGGCACCAGCAAACCCCTCAAATTATCAAAATTAACTTCATCTGGATTCAGCCGCCTAGCAAATATTGCCTCAAAGGTATTCTAAACTCCATCTATAATGTTGGCCATAGCCTTATGTACTCTAGTTGAATCCGCCTCAAGGTCGCATCGGCGAAGCCACTTTTCCGCTGATCACCCAAGAATACAATCAAAGAAATCATATCGGCCATTCTCCTCAATGACTTCCATCAATCGCAGAATGGCACATGCCCTCAATACCCTTCAAGACGCTGATCACCTTACTCTGATAGATAGAGGCATCGCCCCAAGCATGATCCACTGCATCCATCCGTGTTAAAATACTAGAGGCCTGCTGGAAGGCAGAAGCAAGGTCCTCCATAAACTTCTCCGTCTCGACACGAACTCCCGTGACCCATTTATCTGCTTCTTGTGCCATCCTCCCCAATTCTACCAAACCGCTGATCGACTCTCTAGGTACATCCGCTGGAGGCTCTATCACTGGTACATCCTGCCCTCGAGAACGAGATAACTGCTGTACATATCCAATTAACGCCTTGTGTTCTCTTTTCAGCTTCTTATACTTCCCTTCTTTCTTGAACAACCTATCCTTGAGGGCGAGGAAGGAGTTATCACACTCCTCAACAATTCAAGCAAGCACTTAGGGTATCCTGGAGTCTAGAGTCGTGACCACATAATTCTCAGGAACTACTTCATTCCGGTCACACTCAACTCGCGGAACAGCAACGTGAAGAGTACGAGAGCCATCCTCCTCAATGGAGATCTTCGAAAATTTTCTTGCTTTCTTCTTCTGTGGAGGCGCACTAATCCTGTTCAAGAACTCCTCCATCTCAACTGCTGGATCAATTTCCTCACTTGGGCTTCTCCTCATTCTATCTTTAAGCCAATTCCGCACTCATACCGTATATCGGCGGCCGCTCCCCGTGCCTCGACTTCTCTAACTTGCTCAACTTCTACATCATTCTGGCAAGGCTCATCGTCCTCAAGTGGCTGAGTGTCACCCGACACTATATCATCATCATCGTTCATGGCCGCCTCTAATTCCTGCTGAAACTGAGGGTCAGTGATAGTCCCCTCATCATCCTGTTGATCAACCCTAACAGGTGCGTTGACGCTCTGGCCAACCGACTCTCCGTGGAGGCTCTAATATCACCCTCACAGCATCGCCTCGCACTGATTCAATACAATCCTCCTCGACGCTGAAATAAAGACACACCTCCGTGATGCTTGAGAACGGTTCCAAGGGTGTTGCCACTGTGACTCGTGGAGGCTCTGGCTGAATAGGCTCCTGTCGAACTATTTCTTTCTTCCTGGACTCTGGACCCCGTGTAATCTGTTTCTTCCTGCCAGTGGTGGGCGTCCTATGATCTCCCATCATGTTGTAAGTCAAAGCAATTGACCTACTCTTCAATCTATTCACCTTTCTATCAACCCATGCCCTGGTGAATGTCATGACTGGGATAGAAAGAGTATCCAAATCAGCAACCTCGGGCTCTGACCAATCCACAGGTGGAAGTGGAGTATCTCGAACAGCTGCATAATCAGGATGTACAACATCCATATCCTCGTTCACCTGGTCTGGAACCGGTACTACCTCACATTCCCTGATCAGAGTAATCGGCAACCGAGAGAACATTCTCTTCCTTACTTCAACTTCATCAACTGCATCAGCCCAATAATCTTCTATGGTGGCCTTATGTTTGAACTCCTCCGACAAAACCCAATTGATGTTATGGTGCGGGTCATAATGTTGTCGGCTTGTATGATACGAGAAATGATAAAATTGAAGCTCACTCTCAGCTTCTCTAGCTGCCTGTATCGAAGGACACACCTCATCCGAGTTGCCCATAACAATTGGAAATTCTATCCCTCCCTTCTTTTTCTTCTTTTGGATTTTGTCAAAGGCAAGCAACTGTCTAGATATCTCTAGCATCAATATTCTATCTGTCGGGTACTTAGGCAGCCTATATGGGTACGAGGAAAAACCTTGCAGCCTAATGTAAGAGAATCTCGGAAATTGTATGAACCAACACCCATACCTTTCAACTAACTCCTGGGCTTCCTTCGAGATTCTGTGTTGCAACCGCTCCTGAAGCAATCTCGTGATGTACATGGTGAAAGAATCGTTGACACGTTTGTAGTGGGTTGTGCTTGACAGGTGCAACTGTGGACAGGCATCATAGATTTTGAACTGATGAGAGCCGCATCCAACAGGTTCTTTGTAAGATATCCCCCTATACTTCGTCTTCCGTGCCAACATATAAATGACATAGGAGCTCATGTAAAATGTCTTCGTTCTCCTCAAGCTTAGGAGCTGCTCGTGCAAGTTGTCACTGATCATCGCAGCCCAATTGACATAGTCTTTTCCCTCTAGCACCAGGTTGATGTAGTAAAACATCCAGGGTTCAAAAATAAATGATTGTGGGCAACCTCCAACCCTGCTCAGCATCATGATGAGATCACAGTATTCCTGCTTCAAGTCATCCGCTATGATTTGCTTGGGCAACTTCGTTCGAGAAGGCTTGGGAGTGCTCATCCAGTGGGTATTAATTGTATCCATGCATCGCTCAAAAGCAGAAGCATACATCCGCTCAGCCCGTTCTCTGGACTTGTAGATCATATTCCTATGCACCGGGATCCCGAAAGCTTCACCAATGGCTGCCGGAGTAAGATTGGCAAGCACTTGGCCATCAGGTGACATGATCGACCGGTGTTCCTTCTCGTAGCAATTAGCACATTCCATTATCAAATTAACACCGTGATAGTCATGAAACCAAATAATGTGATATAGTCCACTTCTCGGACGATGTTAAAGTAAGGATCAGTCTCGATGACTACCAATCTAAACATCCGCTCTTTGAAGGTCTCTAGGTTGATCTGAGCCCAAGTTAGTGTCCTCATTAACTTGCCCAGCTTTGAAATAAACTTCGACTCTGGCATGAACGTTTTGCTGAGCTTCTTGATCACAGCTTGTCTTGAGGCACCATTGTCCTTTCCGGTTGTCCTCGCTTCAGCCATCTCAGCTTCTTTCTTGAATTTCGAACTTCAACACTTAGAGTAGATTTCTAAGTAGACTTCACTTCACTGTTCTTAATCAATGTTAACCAGCAACTCGAACTTCACACTTTATATCAGCAATCAGCAATCTTGCAAGTTCGTACTTTTGAGTTCTCAGCAACTTACTTCACTTCAAGGCGTCCTTCTCAACTGGCAACCTTAGCTTCAGCAACGAACTAAGCTTCAGCCACACTCG
>VDFB02317820.1:0-10322 GCA_007258455.2 Sequoia sempervirens | reverse complement strand
AGATCAATATAATCTTATATGAGATTAAGGAAAACATGTGAATTTAGGAAAACCCTATTGAAGAAATAGTTTAGAAGCAAACACAAATCTTGTAACAAGTTGAATAAAACACAACAAGGGCTTGTATCACAAGAATTTTTTAAATTGAAAGTCAAGTCATAAATCATCTTCATTAGGACACTAGATAGGACATCAAAATCATAAGATAAATTAGAAATACCAACTTGAACTTATTGTAAGAGTTAATCTCTCAACTTCATCTAATTAATCATGAAAACATAGTCAACCATCAACACCATACACAAACAAAGCACAACAACAACAATACTACCACTCATGTTGTTTTTCTTCCTTCGAAATGTAACAACTTGTCAATTCTGCACTTGCTTGATTGAACCTTGCCATAAGAGCAGGAGTGATTAGGTAAGTGCCTCTTAGCAAGAGTGTAGTTAAATGTGTTATCCAAACTTTGACTCATTTGCATTGTTCTTGGGTCAATCTAATCATCACAAACACATACTTATGAGAGTTAAATGTCTTCCTTATTTTTCTCCTAGTTCACACTTAACTCCCCTTCTACATGCTCTTTACATTGCAACAACTTTTGCACACCTTACAAATTGTCAAATTTACATTTAGTAACTTTCTTAACACTAAATGAAAATTACAAATTATCAATTTACAAACTACAAATAACATATAATACCATTCCAAATAAGAATTCTCCCAAATATGTGAATTCATAAAAAAATAGTATAATTAAATTATAAATGACCCAACATTAAGAAAAAAATCCTATAGAACTAAGTCCTCACCACTTAGAAACATTTATTTGATTGCGGATATCTCAATAAAGAAAGAAGTGGTGTTGTTTATAAGCATGATGGGGCCTACTATGCAAAGCTTTGAAAATAGCCACCGAAATGGAATAACATTTTATTGCTCATACGTGTGCTTCAACGTTGAACGAGGAACATCATCTCATCAAACGAATTCCAAAGTATCTCCCTTGTGCATTTACCCTTCCTAACCACATATCTCCCTAGTCCTTTGTTTTTTAAGTCAAATTATTGTTGGTGTTCAAAAGAGGTTTGAAATGGTTTATTTTTTAAAGATTATAATTTTTAAATATTAAATGGTTTAAGAAAATTTAAATATAAGTGAAATAAAAAATTATTATTGATAATTTTATTGAGTGTTGGATAAGTATAAGTAATGAACTTTTTTTGGAAAGAGGTTGTATATCTTATATAAATATTTTGTAATTGAATATATTTTTTTTTAAGAGAGGTTGTATATGTAATTATAAGATTATTTAATGTAGGTGGAGTTTATAGTAAGTATATAATCAATTGAATTTTTTAAATAATATATTTAATATTTTTTGAAGTCTTCTTAAATGTATTCAATATTATAAAAATATTTAGTATTTTAATTCTATGATGCATTCAATATTTTTGACTTTATCAAAATATGAGAAAACTTCTAATATTTTTATCTTTCGTTATTACTCATATAATCTTAGAAAATTTGGCAATTTCTTTCCAGCCAAATTTTCTAAAGAATGAAAGTAGGCCCTATATCCCAGGAAACTAATAGAACAAATGCCAAGGTAGGAGGTCAACCCTGAGTAGACCAAAATTCAAAAATAGAAGCAGCATGAACAAAAGATTGATTTCAAATATGCCACCATTACCTCCACAAGCTTGCAGAAAAACAGCACTGAAAGAAAAGGTGAGACACACTCTCCTCACTAACTCCACATAGAACACATTTGAAGGAACCTTTGAAACCCTTTTTTGTATATTGTCCTAAATGAGACATTTAATATGATTAAGAAGCCATTAAAAAAAATTACACTTCAACCAACAATGAAAATTTAATATTTTTTCCACCAAGGAAAAACCTCATACCTATTTCTCTCATGTTGTAAGAGTTGATAACCACTTGATACAAAATACAATCCCTTTGGATCATACCCCTAGGCAAGGGCATTGACCTCTTCTAAAGAAACATAAGGTCAATCTACCAAAACAGAAGAGAGGGAAGTTTGATAATTTAGATTACCCCTCGTAGGCCAACAACCTAAATCCTTCAAAATATATATAAGGTTTTCCCCACTAATCAAGAAGACTTGAAATTGACAACTTTAGACTATCCAACTTCCAATTCTTTTTACTCAAATTAAGAAGATGAGGAAAAAATTAAAGAATTGGAGGATAAAGGTCCCAAGAGTTTTTCCAAATAAGAGCATTACATCTAGAACTGACAATCCAAAAACACATTTCTTAACCAAAGATGTTTCCTTTTTTATAGTATTCCAAATAAAATAATCCCTTTTCAACCAAACTTATGCATGAAACCTCCTTAGCAACAACATCATCTAAATATTAATGATGAAGAAGTTTAGCCTACAGTTGATTTTGGTGTTGGCACTGTAGACATGCAAAACTGCCTAATTTGTATCACACATCATTAAATTTACACTTTCATCATATTCATCACTTGCATCACTAATTCCCCTTTCAACACCACTTTCTATCATTTACACCTATTTCCTCTATTAATTAAATAGTATTCAATTATTTAATTAGTTCACCATATTTCATTAATTTTCCTCTTATCCTCCCCTAATTGGATAATGTTCATTTAATTAGGCATAAATCTAATTTTCCTCTAATGTCCTATTATTAAATAATCTTTATTTTTTAATTATCTAACTTTCATCCCACTCATTTGGAATATTACTTTTTAATAGAGAATATCCTAATCCTTCATAATTAAACAATCTTGAATTATTCAATTGTTCTAATTTCCCTCTCAAAGGCATCTTCTCATGGAATATTCTTTTTAAAAATATCCTAAAATATCTAAATCTTCTCATTCGTCCTCAACCCTTCATTTCAAAATATCCTAAATCAATTTTCCTTAAATTAGAGAGATATATTGAGTTCAAATTAATCTTGGTCCCTCATCTTGCTTGATTCACTCCTATTTATTAATCTTAAGATCCAATCTCAACCGTTGATCATAATCATGGAGATATATAAAACAAACATCATTACTTCATTAGCATACACATAGAAAATTTGAATTCTTGAAAACATTCATATTATTGAGCATTTTGATCAATTATCATGCATCTAGGTCATTATTTCATGACTTTGCAATCATGGGAGCTTCATGATTGAGCAATCCAAGATACCATCAACCATTAAAATAGAATGCAAGGTTTTCATTTGATTTATTTTCATGTTTTGATTCTGATTTTCATTACTCTATGTTGATTTCTAACCATGTATACACTCAATTTCATTTGTAAGTGGGATTTGATCATTTCTTGCTCTAGGTATTGTGAATTCTAACCCTTATTGGATAATGCATGTTTCATTGAACCATTTTCCACTAACCCCACTTCATAGGCACCATCTCCAAAAAAGTATTTCTATCAAAGTGTGGCTATTAAACTATGAAAGCTTGAGACCAATATTGGGAAATTTCTTCTAGGTCTACAAACATGATCCCAACTAATTAAACTCCACTTAGGAGAGTCTAAATTTCTTGCCCAAAGAAATTTTTGAGAAAGAATCAAATTTCTTTAAAAAGGATTTGGGAGCAGATAACACAAAAATGTATAGAGAGGAAGAGATTATAGTGTTGATCGAAAGAAGGTAAGATGACTAGAAAAAGATAATCATTTGAAAGTTGATTGATTAACCTTCAATTTGAACCTGTCAATTATTTACTTCTAATTGAGGCAATTACAAAGACCAACTAAAAGTGGAATTACAAGATAGTTCATAGGAAGTTGACCTATATTAATCTTAAGAATAGAAGCAATTCTTTGTTGAAATTCAAGAGTATTGAAAAATTAAATTTATTACTTATTATCCTTATTAAACTGTTGACTCGAAGCAAGTAAAGAAATATCCAAAGCTATTCTAAAATTGGTGGCCTTAGAAATAGTAACAACACCCATTAATATAGTATCCTCTACAAATTAAAGATGAGAAAGAGAAGAAATATCAAGAGATACTTGCAACCCTTGCATATCTTGCATGAGAAAATTTATTGCATTAACATAATGCCCAGAAGTTGAATCTTCATCAATTCAAACAATATCTTTAAATGAAAATGATAAAAACCTATTGGGAGCCCCACTAGAACTAAATATAAATGATCAAAGCATGCATACAACAATAAAAATCAATGAAGGGATATTAAAAAAGAAATGGATAATTTGAATCCATCGCATGCAACAACATGCAAAAGTAGCCAAACCAAGAACCTAGATAATGATTTTATTAGCCACTAGATCTCACATGTTCTGGTCTCATTGTTTAAAATTGATACTAAAAGCTTTAAAACTCTTCTTAAATTTATTATAGAATATATTTTCATCACCTTTACATTATTCCCTTCCACTCCAAAGATTAGAAATTTAACCATATTATAATTTGCATTTTATATAACAGAAAAGGCATAGAAACAGTTAGTCAAATAAATTTCATTTGATGCAACTCATATACCACTTATGCATTGACAAGGATTTTTCCTTCTTATTCTTATTTATGTCATCTCTTTGCTTATTACTTAATCCAATAAAAAAAATAGTGGTGACTCAACCCAAATTGATACAATTTGTGATAAAAAATAAAATCAAATAAAAAATCAAATATATGAAATACCAATCCATGAAAAGATTGTCTGCTTTTAATATGTGATTTTTTTTATTGGAATACCAATCTATGAAAAGATTGGCACTCTAGGGTTTTAGAAAAAACATCTCTAAACTCCTCTCTTGAAGGTTGTTTTTCCAAGTCGATCACATGAATTGTTTGATGATATGACAATTAGTGTGTGGGTCCCAACATGCTCTCTACACACCCACCGCCTACTGATTAAAATATATGTAAAAAGATTGCTTCAAAGTTCAAAATTAACTAGTTTTTGTTTTATTGACAAAGTTCAATACTTTTTAAGAGAAATTTATTAAGGACCAGATTTTGCTTTACGAGAAATCGCATTAATGTCCCTCCAAGATATAATGATTATTAACAAGTGATCACTATCCTACCAAAAATATATATTTTATTTAATCATACTTTGTATCAAATATTGTGCTCAAGTCTTAGCATGATTTAGTCATCGCTTTGATTTTGTTTAGTCTTTTAATATAAGATCGTAGAATATTAATATTATGAATCTTTGATAATTATTTATATTTATTCAAATCAAAAGTCATCATTATATAGAAAATGTATTTCATAGTGTTATAAAAATGGTTTCTTGATCTTGGGAATTAATTTCATGGATTTGATTGTAATTTAAAAATTTATTCATAAAAGACAATAAATTATGATCGCTAGTCAAATCTACACTCATCAATATTAGAAGATGAAAGTCATTCTGAAGAGATGCTTTGTTAAGATCTCTAAAGTCAATGTAAATATGAAAACAACCATTAAATTTTGCAACAAGTACTATGTTAGAGATCTAAGATGAATAGTTAATTTCTCTTATAAATTCAACATTTGACATATTTTTAATTCCTCTTCAATCATTAAAACAATTTTAGGATAAATTTTCCTAATCTTAACTTTTTAACCAATATTAAGATCAATGCTAGGCATCTCTTGGTATGATTATGCAGAGATATCTCCAGATTCTTTAAGTAGCATGCTCATGTTACATTATAAATGGCCTAAATAATCACCTATCTTAAGGATATTTTCTTAATCATTTTGGTTCATCTCTATGTCATACCAAACTATGAGTGTATTATTATCTTCAATAAAAGGTTGTATGGATAAAGTTACAAGATGATCCCTATGTAGAGAGTGAATGTCTTCCCTAGAGTATGACTAGACTTCAAATATGTGAGGGAAACCTCAATTGTGATTATATGTGACGAAAATCTTCAAATAGCCCCTAGTATTTAGCCAACACTTCATCATGTTCAAAAAAGTGTTGAATGGAGGGTATTCATCCATAGAATAATTAAGGAACAAACTGAGATTAGCTATGGGTAAATCAATGTCACTATAATAGCACATGAATAGCCTATTCCCTTAATGTCATTCTTTTCAAGTATTTTAGTAATTTTTCTAATGCTTTTTGAGTTAAGCTTAACCCTCTTCTATGGTAACCATTTGTTTATAAAATGCTATATCCTTTTCATAATGATTAGCCAACTTGGATGAAGATAAACACTTTTCATAGTGTTGGCTAGTTCTACATCCATAAGAAGTATCACCTTCACTAGAAGGGGTATTTATATGAGAATTTGAAGTTTATGTAGTATGCAAATCATCAATGGGTAAAGAAGACACTTAGTCTTCATGCTTTTTTTAGGGCTTTTTATTTCAAAGTCTGATATCAATGTAAGACATAGAAGGATTGGGTGTAATTGTAGGTGTAATTATTTGTGTAAGGCATATCACTATTTTATCTTCAACTACTAGACAAAATTTGTATAGATTATCACAAGTTTACATCATACATTACCTATTATGGTGAGCAAACTTTTTTTTTGCAAATAAGCATATATGAGATAACACTCATTGTGTGAATCCATGGATACCCCAAAAGAATGTTGTACACTAAGGTTCCAATCATCAAATAAAAATAGTTTTAAGCCTAATGATCCCTAAAGTGATAGGTAAACTAACATAGCCAATAGATTCCCATATTACATTATCAAATCCTTTGGTGGTTACCTTTGATTTTGAGGAATTAGAGTAACTAGTTGTATTACATCTAGAGAATGTTCACTACATATATTAAATGTGGTTATATTATCCACAAGTGCATGTTTAACTCTAATAAATCCATACCTTACCATAATATATAATGGTTGATACTTTTGAATCACATGTAGAGATGGTAACTCATAAATTGAAAAATATTAAGACATTATCTTGAAGGATTGGTTGTAATAATGAAGGTAAGCCCTTGGGAGAAACAATAGACAAAATAATTATGTACTAGAAGATGTCTTTTAAGATGTTCTTATGATTTTGGAGGAATATGCCAATTCCTAAATAAGCATGGTGGTGGGGGTATTATGAGAATCGTCATGTATAACATACCCCATGTTTGCATGCCTAGTTGTATAATAAGTTGATGATATAACTAAGGCATGAAAAGTAGAAATAGAACTAGGTTTGGTGTGACATGTAAAGCAGAGAGAGCATAAGACATATTACATGTAGAAATAGTATCATAAATTTTAACTATGTCATGATATGTACCTTCATCATATGATTTGACATGTATAATAATAGAAGATGTGACAATATCACATGTATCCTTCACAAGAGATGTAGTAAGAAGTGGATTATGTGAAGGAAAGGTTCTCAAATGTAGAGTACAAATTTTAGAGTTAAGCACAATATTGTTACTCTACATAGAGGAAATATGCAACATATGATAATCATGAAGTAAGAGCATCCAATAGAGAAGGGAAAACGATGATCAAATCCTTAAATGAAGAAAATAATCATATGTGATCTATGTAATGCCCCATCAGAAGCAAAAGGAAAAACTTGACAAAATAATTTTCTTTCGAAACAACAACCACAACACCAAAGATACAACAGATCAACATGTTGCACTTACAAACAAGGTGCACAAAAGTTTCATATGGAATATAATGGCATGAAGGTCATGACAAAAAGGATGACCTTTCCATTGCATAAACAAGGTGGCACCAATGAAAGACTAAAAAATTGTGGGAAAATCCACCATGATGAATGCAAGAGCAGTGAACACACCTAATGATGATCAGGTGCCAACCCACAACTATGTCCACTTACAACACCACAAAAGGATGGGATGCAAGAATCATCCACCTCCAATCCAACCCAAAACTGCTTTACAACACACTCAAATACTAACACCTAACAAAATGCCTAGTCCAGGAAACATTGCTCAACTAGACGATGACACTATCGAATTAGAGACAAGGAGTAAGAAAAGGATACATTCACCTTAAATCCACTCACAAATACCTCAATAAAAGAATGTGCACAAGGAAAACACATGATATCATGTCACAACACAACGTTACACAAGCAGAAGACTTCGAATAATAAAATATTCTCAAAACATGGAGGAATGCTCTTGCTCAAGAACAACACTTTGGCTAGGTTTCAAAGGTTTAAAAGAAAAAAACAACCATCACAAGCAATATATGAGGCATAAAATTATCAAAATATAAATTTAGGCCTGGAAAATCACCATCTAATTGAGGTAGGATGCATTAACATTCTAGCTTTTGTATGGGGAACAAGGTTTCCCTAATACAAAACCAAGCCACCCAAATAAAGTTATCTAATTTTGAACCTATCTAAACTTAGAACCAAGATGCCCCACTGCTAACCATGCCACCCTAATAAAAAACTAGGTTGCCCCATTACTAATAAGGTTGTCCAAACATACTTAGACACATTTCAGTTGAGCGTGATCAATTCTAAGAAAACCAAGCTTCCTAAATGAAGCATCAAGTTTCCTAAACTCATAGGAAGACTATTAGATTCATTTTAAGCCCAAAATAAATATTCCTATAATATTTATTTTAACTTCACATTGCATAAACATGAACCAGTTCACTTACAATCATGCTCGAAACCAACACTGAGACACATAATTAAGATTAGTTCACTATCATTTTTACTCGAATATAATATATCTCAAGAGAGGTTATTTTTTAAATAATTACAATTACATAAAGCAAGGACTCGAATTTCCTTCAATAAGCATCTAACATTTGAATCAAACTAACTATAATGCTTAAAAAAAAAAGGAATCAAGGTGATTCTAATTTCTCCTTTGATCCTCAACTCTCTAAATCCCAATGGTGGTTTCCACATTGCTCCACATGAAACCAAAAGATCCACTACCCTTTTCTAGGAGATAGCCATAAAGGCCACAAGCATAATCACACCAAACACATTGGGAGAAGGCTTACAAACACCATACACAAAGAAAACATGCATCCAACATGTAAGGAAAGTTCAATAAATATCAGATGATGGATCAAACACATAAGCCATTGGGCATGAACACTATGGCACTACAAGCACATTGATTTGGCACAATCACTAATGGAGTATGCAAAGAAGTCATCATTGGGCATGATCACCAATGGAATAAAAAAGCACTTGCATTGGGCACTTTCACCAATGGAGGAAAACATCAAGCACTTAATAAGGTCCTAGGTTCATCATATCTTCCAAAATTTGAGTATGGCATGAAAACCAATGCAACAATTTGGCTCAACAAAAAATTTAAACATAATCTTAAATGGCCTAAATTAAAAATTCATGAAGGAGACTTCAAATCCTACATTCCAATCATTCAAAATCAATTTAAAAATCTATAATTTATAATTTTCCTTCAATGTTAAAAACCAAAAATTTACTCATAAACTCCATTAAAGACACCTTAAATTTTTCATTTTTATAAAACTCAAGATTTTGAAAAATAAAAGATACCCTTTCAATTCAAATATGAACAACAATTGATTCATGCAATAAAATCCAATTTTTGAGTATTTTGAAAAAAAAATGGTATTATGAGGGTGCATTTTGATTTTTTTTTAAAAGAATAGCAATTAAATTCTACTTCAAATTCAAATTTAAAAATGCATTGGGAGTGTTTGATACTCCACTAACAACCTAAAGGCCATTTGAATTTGAAAGCAATGAATAGTGGAGAAGGATTGAGGAACTTACCTCACTTTTTGACCAAACGAACAAACACACCAAGCTTTGCACATACCAAAGAGGAAGAGAAATCCAAGCCCATGCACAATCACATACCCATGACTATCCCAATACTTCAAATCCCATACAAATCCATGCACAATTACACTCCCAATTCCAAAAAAAAGATTTAGTTGGAAGAGGGCTTTTGGAGAAAAAACAATTTCTTTCCCAAAAATAATACATAATAAAAGAAAGCTTTGTTTTCCTATTTTACCCTTTTTCCATTTCCAAAATAACATAATAGAATTTTTTTCAAAATAATTACATACAACCCTAATTTTACCCAAGCCTAAAAAAACATTTAAATATAATTCAATTTGCTTTTCTACACTTAACTTTACGATTTAATTCTATATAAGCATATTTTCATATTACTTTATGGAAACTAGAATTTAAACTAAATTTAATTCACATGTTTATTAGGCATTCACATAGGGAACAATTTTTGAAACCATATTGATGGTGATACATTTGGTTCAACACTGGTAAAATAACTAGGGATTCATGCTTGGATAAAATATGACAGATAAAGAAAAATAATTAACAACCAAT